>NDGM011186792.1:0-10402 GCA_002564305.1 Octomys mimax
TTTGAATGTTAAGGTTAAACAAAAAGTTGTAACTTCCTAATTTTAGTGCCTGTTAGATTTTTATGTTTTTAATTTTTTTCTCAAAGAAATTCCATGGACTGATGGCCAGGGCTTCTCCTTGCAGTTGTGCTTCCCTCCTCAGGAAGGTGAGAAGAGACCAGAGGGGATGCCTGGCATTGACGGGCTGGTCATGAGTGGTTATGACAGTGTGAGGCGGGGCCACTGGGCCTCATGCGCTGCCTTCACTGTATATTTACTAATAACGTACAATATACATAATTTTAGCCCATGATTTAAATATGAAAACAGCTATGTTTTGGTAGCACATTATCGTAGTATAAACAGTAGGTGGTAGTGACATTAGTATTGGGCATAAAGCAGGGGTGAACAGAAGCAAACAGGACCTGGGAAATAGTTTGGATGATTGTTCGCCCTTTGGAGTGGTTGTACTGGCTGTTGTGGCAGGTGTCGCTTTTCTTGATTAATAAACAAAGTTGATTTTACCACATTTGTTCTTGGCTCCTACCTCACAGCAGGTGGCCTGTCGGGCTACAGTTGCCTGTAACTGCTAGCTGTTAGGAGCTTTGAGAGTCTTCTGATGTGATAAGGCAATAATTTTGGGGAAGCAGGGCAGTTAGCTGAGTTTTTGCAGCTTATTTAAACCTATTTGTAAGCTATGATGGGTTATGACTTTCATGCTTTTTATTTTGTGTTAACATATTTGCTGACAGAAGTCTCTAGAATTAGCCATGTAGCATTCAATAGCTGCTAATAGTGATTTCAGAAAATTCTCTGGTTTGAACCTTAGGGAGAAACATTGTTTTTCTAAGACTTTTTTTTTTCTTCCAGAGAGAGAGAGAGAGAGCAAGAGCGAGAGGGAGAGGGTAAGGGAAAGCGAGAGAAAGAGAAGATGCAGAGGATAAAGGTGGGAGAGAGAGTAAGGACCCACTGTGATGGAGCCAAAGAACTGCCATTTGGCTACTGGCTTAGCTCTTGGATGACAGACTAGATCACTAAGATCAGTCCAGCTTGCCATAGTAGAAGGCTAGAGTAAACTAATAGCAAATGAAGGTGCACATTTGCATTTCGATATGTTCCTCAAGACCTTCATATAACACTGGACTGGTGGAGAAATATTCAGGAATTTTCACTTTTAAAAACAGAAGTGGTATTGTGTTCCTCTCACCATGAAGTGGCCTCATGGGATTTGAATCTGACCAGTCTGACACCAGAGGCGCACTCCATGGCAGGTGCCTTAGGGAATGAAGGCCTACATTGGACATTCTCAGTGCTCTGAGGCAGGAACAGGATGGCTGCATTCGGAACCACGGAACTGTGAGTCGCTTAGCTCACTGCTCCTCAGGGATCCAGAGGGAGACGCAGGGCTTTTCAAAGGCAGGTCGTGGAGGAGAAGCAGTAATAAATACTGATGACTGAACTTGTGAGTTCTACAGATAGACACCAGACAGAGAATCCTGGCTTTACCTTTTCTTTACCTATGACAAATTAGGTAAAGTAAATAATCCCCGTGTGCTTCTGTATATCCATCTCCAACATGGGAGTAGCATCTTGTACATAGAGGATTTAGAACAGGGACTGTCATATGCCAACACACCACATGTAAATTTTTTGGGGGGGCACTGGGTAAAATTGTTCTATAAAGTAGGCAACAGTAGTGTTGTGGGTAAGAAAATATCCTTAGCTTGTTTTGGGATTCATATATGAAAATTGCTGCTTAAATGTAAATACTATCATTCTTAACATTGGTGCAAAAAAGAAACTATACATGTTTTCTTAAGAAGTTTTTCTTATTGCAATAAATTTCACTATCTTAGAAAATTTGAATTTACACAACTTCTCTTAGGAATAATTTTATTTCCTCTCATAGTTTTTCTCAAAGCTGCTCTATTGCCCTGTGAAAGTGCTTTAGTTTATTAATTTGTTTGATTGTAAATATTGTCCTCTTGCTCCTGTTGTTTGTAGAGCCATCACAGAGAGCTCTATGCTGCATATTAATTCTTTAATTTGCAATCATACAAATGGAGTTCGAAAGAGTAACGTACATGCAAATCCATGGTCCGGCCTAGAATATTTTCATTTCCATATTTTAAATTAGTCTGCTTTCAGTTCAGTGATTTTTGTCTAATTTTATACTTATAAGTATGTGGCAGATGTTGTTTAGCTAAATTTAAAAATTAGGAATAATTGTTGCAGAAATTGTTGCTCTCCTATATATGCTATTTTGCGAACCATGAGAGAGTGATTATTCCAAAACATGAAGAGAATTCCATGGAAAAAATACAAGACTTTGAGCTACTGATTTATCAAAAAGACTAAAATTATCATGAAATCAATTAAGTTAGGACTGTAATTTCAAGCTGTGCTCTGGTTTATCTTATGCAGTCTGATATTGCCATATAAGTGACACCAGCATGGTCACACATTTAAATGAAAATTTGTAAGTCTATATGCTTTATTCTGTTGATACCACCTTGTATAAGTTTGAAATTCTCCAAAAAATTATCATGATTTTGAGTTATCTTTTTTTTTTTTTGTATTTAGTGCAGGGTCTACAGGATCTCTATCCAGATCTACAGTGATCCCCCTGTTTTCTGCCTCCTAAGTGCTGGGAATAGGGCATGTGCCACCATGCCCAGTCTCAATCGCTGTCTCAGCGCACCTCAGGGGGCTGGGCTGGCTCAGCAAGCTGGGGATAGAACCCCAGCTGTGGAGCTCTGCCTAAGCAGGGGATTTAGTCTGCTGAGTGATCTGAGTTACCTTTTGACATGGGAACTTTTGATGAAAATAGCACCCAAGGAGAATGAACTGAAGAACAGCATAATTCAGCACATCCAAACATAGATCATCTCCTGGCTGTGTCAACCAAAACCAAATTGGACAAAGTGAGCACTGTCTGCCAGCGGACAGAAGGATCAGAGCTGTGTGTGACACAAACAAGGAAGTGTAAAATACAAAAGGTCAGGTCCAGCTGGAGCTCGAAAGAAAAGCAGATCAATAAACAGATCAACCTTTTCTAGCGACAAGGGATGTCTTCAGGCTTGGCTGAGTGATTAGAGATTCACTTTAGCAAGAAGGAAGCAAATTCGTCACTGCATCTTGTGGGTGGTCTAGACCTCAGAGGGGCTTACATTCCCTTTTCTATCTCTTTTTGCCTGCCTGCCTTGGCTGGTATGTCTATCTGGCCAGGCACAGCTCCTCTCAAACCTGTGAAGGAAATCGCAAAAGTGGAATTCCTTAGCAAACTTCCCCGCTCTCAAACTGTTTATCAGAGGGTTAGAGAAGCGAAATGAGCTAATTGTAATTTATCCTTTTTATGGTTAATATTAATATTCATCTAAAAAGGATGTTGTGAATGGCTCTCCTAATTATTATACTTTGCCAGGCTTTTGTTTGACCCCCCGTGGAATAGAAATTATTAACGATCTGCATGGACTGGGTTATTGTGTGTACTGAAATGTATAAAGTATAAAAATGAAGTAGGGCTGCTTGTTTGCCACATTAACATATATTACTAGTTAATTTAGAATCTCGCTGGGAGTGCTGCATTATACTTGGGTACCTCTGGGGTATACAGAAGAGGTGCTCCAAATTCCAAATTAAGCGTAATTTTTCTTTTGGTTAAAACTCTAATTCATATTGTAAGATGGAACAGATAATTTTTAAAAGCCAAAGCTAGAAAACAAAAATTGATTTGTTATGATTTTTCTTAAAAATATCTTTCCCACTATCAGATACCTTTAAAATACAATGCTTATCATCTTCTAGCAATGGTGATACAAAACAGTAAATTAGATTGATATGAATGTGCTATATATACGTATGTAGCTAACTTTATAAAATTGTAGATTTAGCAATAGCAAAAGTTCATCAATAAAATATATTTTATTGGCTAAGGTTTAACTGCTCTCTGCTTGAATATGGATGATCAATTTTACATAGAAATGATTTCCCATAAGTCAAACAATCCCTAGTAACAATCCCTAGTATCCACGTCCTACTGAGTGAAGGGTATCAACTATTAGTTCGCCATTGTATGGACATCAGAATGGTTTCTCCAGTTGGACATTCACTTCTTCTAGCCGTGGACTGAAAACCCCCTGTGGAGGTCGTGCTCCAATCAAGCAGCAGGCACCTTATGCACCACCACCACATTATTTTAGCCGTGATGCATGGTGACATTTGCAACACTGTCCCAGCAGCCATTCGTCTAACTCCACAGCTATTCACTTTGTCAATGCAACAGAGTCGGGCTATTTATGCTGCAGACTTTGGAGGCCTATATTTTCAGTACATTTGTATCAAGCCTGTGGAAAACTAGAGAATGGATTCTGAGACCTTGGAGCTGTTTGCTGATTCTCTCAGTGTAACCCAAGACACTTACACCAAATAATGGCAGAGTGAGAAGGGACAGGGCAGACGTGCCTGAGGCAGAAAATGTCTTCACCTGGCAGGTATGCAGCAGGAAAAGAACAAAGACTCTTTTCACACCATAGTGGTAAGAGAGCTGATCCTGATATTGGAAAGCTTCTAATTAATTCAGGCACCAAAAGACACTTTAGAACTAATCAACACTTCTGACTTTGCACAATCTTAACAATGTCTATTTAACTCTTCTATAAACTTTTTAATGAGGTAACTGAGGTTAGTTGTTCTCCGGCAATAAAGAAGATCGTGTGAAATGAAAAAAAAAATTGAGCGAGAGATAAATGTAGATGGGAGGTCTTTAGAAGGGAACCTGTGTTTTTCCAGTACTCAATTATTCTACCCCCTTTTTCCACAGGCGGGTCAAGTTCAGATTGTGAGTAGATACAGGAGTAAAGCTATTTGTCTTGGGGAGAAGTTGAAAAAGAACAGATGCATAAAATGCCATCATCTGTCTGTGTGTCTGTCATCTTCTGGTAAATCTCAGAGGTCGGCTGCTGCTGTAAGAAGCAGGACATAATAGATGCACTTCAGCACCATTGTAGTTGCAAAGTCATGGTCTGTAATACATGGTTCACAAATCCTGGTTTGTAGATCTTGCAGTGTTGGAGCAGTGCTCCATTAAGATGGCAACTTCTTTTTGTCCCCGCAGCGGCCCACGCCTTCCCTCTGAGTGCCTTTTCTCTTCACTGGTAACCTAGCTACCACAGATGGCAGTCCTTAGTTGTGGGGAAACAGGCCCCAAATTTCGGCACTTGGCCAGATGGGAATCATTTATTCTGTTTTCTTTTTCTTCATTCTCATCCCCAATATTCATTAATTCTCTTTGTTCTCTTTGCCTCTGTCTCTTTTCCTTACCAGAACATCTGTTCACAAAACTTCTCAGAAAGTAGATGCTTCAAGTACAAGACTTTCCAGGGCTAGATGTATACAACAGTATTATCCTGAGTGGGTAGAATAAACAATGGCTGCCCGTCAGGTCTGAGATCAGTTTTGTGTTTATGGGAGCTCGTGGGGCTGGTTGGAAGCCACTTGTTGGTGTCAGCGGTGTTTCCTGGGTGGAGTCCCTGATACCTTGGGGGTATCACACTAGACTCTCGGTCCATAGTGGTAATGGACAAATGAGTGATTACTTAACTGCTTCTCTTGCTTGACAAGGAGACTTAAAGTTATGTTGCAACTGTCCAGTGCAATCATCTAAGAACAGAAAAAAAGTGACTTGAATACTAATAAAATTTTCATTCGAGTTAAATCTAATCACATCATTTTATGGATTTAGTTCTACAAGAATTGCTTACACAGATTGTTTGAGTGAAGACTGAATGAGTTAATAAAACTAATGGGTTTGCCGAGTACCTGGGACATGGTAGTACTCACGATGCATCAATGGTTACTGTTATTATTATGTTATGAGAGATACAATGAATAAGAATGATGGTTGCCTGACAGGAATCTTATTCATTCTTCCTGAGGCAAATATAATCCTAACATCTTGGTACTGTGTTTATTTTGCCAGAAAAAGGCAGCAAGTACAATTAAACACATTTCTGCCAGGGATGACTTTAAAATTTAAAACAGAGTTACAGGTGTTCTTAAAACCCGACAAAAGTATGCTATTGTCTTCAAAATAAAATGTGAAGTCTTTGTGTAGTGTGACGCATAAAGCCTTTCAGTATCTGGTATCTACATTTTATTTAGTCCAGTTTTAGAAGGCTTTCCCTCTTCAGTCCTTTCCTGCAATTTGTTCTCCCTGACCCCAGAGTGCCTCTAAGATCATGGGATTGTTTGCACCACAGTACTGAGTACTTCAGGTCTGTTTCTTTGCTTGACTCCACAGTTAGACCTTGTTGTGTTTTCTCAGTAACCTTTTTCTGTTTTAGTTTGGGTTTTGAAGACCATGTTGTCTCTGTTGACAATTATGTACTTTAAAAACTTAAAAAATATTTTTATCAGTACAGGTTTGCACTATAAAATGATTATGTTCATCCTGGAAGTTGCTGCATTATATAATTCATCTTAATTCTTTTTGTTTCTTTTTCCCTTTTGCCCCTCTCCTTTCATCTCTTGGTCTCCTTCCCAACGACTGTACTCACTTTTGCCTTTCTGTCACAGAAAGCAACTGCAGACAACATGCTAAGGAAGGACTGTGACTAAATTAATATAAATTACTATTTATGGCCATTGAAATCTGTATTTTGCTTAACTATGTATCATAGAATATTTTTCTTATTTTGATTGTTTTCATCTATTTAATAATGTAAAAACTGTTCTGAGATTTGGAGCCACAGAACTAGGTGGAGGGAGAGCTTCGGTGTGTGTCTGTTTGCTGATCCCAAGCACAGCAAAATGCCTGACGGAGAAATGGTTCAGTATGCAAACACACGGGAAGTAAGCGAATAGGCATGTTTCTCTGAATTCATTTTCAAACACAAAGAGTCTGTATTACAGACTCTAAACACCTCGGCAAGACAGAGAGTCTGGGCTCTTGTAATTAGGTCCTCAGATTTTATAAAAAAAAAAAAAAGTCTGTAGGTTTTCTAGGTTCTTCTCTAAAGTTGGTTGTACATAAGGAATATAAAGTAATACCCTAATTTTTTAATGGGTTTTTTCCACTAGGAATGTAGTGTGGGGCGCATTTCGTTCGTGCACACTTTAGCCATTAAATTGAGGAAGTCTTGAACTTCTCTTAGTTAATGCAAACCTTTTTTGTTGTTGTGCTTGGGAAGAAGATATTTTAACATAATTTTGCCTAAATAAAATAGCCCACTCTAAATGGTAATTTTTAAATGTCAAACTTTGGTGAACCATCTACTTGGGAAGTGAGATTAAAAAATGCTTAAATTTTAAGTGATGGGTGGAAGCAGAAAATTCTGGGATACATTACTATTAAAGCTTCATTAAGAGAAATTGATAGGGTCTTAATTTTGATCAGTTGAATAGATACCGACATCAATGTATGGAAATTTTTTTCTTAAAACTTGTTCATGTATTATTTTGATCTATTTTCTGTGGCATTTGGTGCAATAAACCTTTCTTGAACCTAAAGAAAAAAAAAAAAAAAAAAGACAGAGAGTCTTTACCGTCTGGTGTGTGGATAGATCATTTTCGTTGTTTTCTTTTTCCGCCTGCCCTTCCTGCCCCCTTTCCGATTGTCATCTGCCTACAACTTACTGACGTAACTAATGGACGTTTTCTTCAAAAGCCACCCTCTTTTCTCTTTGTAGCTTTATCTGAAATAGTCTTTTCTTGTAAATTTTATGTTCAGTGAGTTCTTATTGGTCCTTCAAGAATTAGCTTGAAACTTCCTCCTTTGAAAATAGTTCTTCCTCTTCTCCAGGTAAGAGGGAGGAATGGGGACTGTGATGAGAGTGTGCTTCCTCTGTGCTCTTGTGGAGTGTTGTAATATCAGTGGTGTGGCTCTTTTTGCATGGCACTTAATGCATATTACATTTATAACATATTATACTTAATATATTTATTTCTCAATGGTATATAATAGCTACACACACTTTTGGGGTAAAAAATGTGTGACATTTTAATCTATAAATCCTTCTCTAATGACCAGATTGGTATAATTTACCTATCCATCATCTCAAACATCTATCCTTTTTAAATTTGGCTGCATTAAAAAAATCCTCTTTACTAGCTATTTTGGACTATAAATGTCAACCATATTTATTCTACTGTTCTATAGAACACTTGCACGGTCTCCACTTGTACTTCTTTATTTCTTTCCTTTGCATAATTGCTCTAAGATCCTAATATTATGTTGAGTGAGAGTGTCATCTTATACTTCCACATTTTGGCTATAATGTGCCTCACAGGGGATTTTTATTGATTGCATTTATTAGGTTTTTTTTTTTTTAACTTTTTGGATTTAGATGCAGAGGCTTAACACACTTAGGAAAATATTTTTCCTCAAATTTGGAAAGTTATTTTGGAATAAATTTTCTCTATCTTCTCCTTTCTCTTCCTGTTCTTCCAGCATACTTATAATGTAAAATATCTTTTAATGATGTCCTACACAGCTGTTCATTCCTTTAATTTTTTTTTTACCTTTCTTTTTTAAAAAAAAATTGCACTGAGTTGTATTTAAAGACTTCTCAAGCTCAGAAACTCTGTCTTCTGCTTGATCTAGTCTGAGAGTGAGGCTTGCAACTATTTTTTTTTTTTTTTTGGTCTGATTTATTAAGTTCCTTAGCTCCAGGGAAGATAGTTGGTTCTTTTTACTGATCTCTGTCTTAGCTGCATTTCTCACTCAGATCAGGAATTGTTCTCCTAATTTAATTGAATTATTCATCAGTATTCTCTTATATTTTATTGCATTTCCTTGAAAACATTATTTTGAATTCTATTTCATGCAGCTCACTGACATGCTTCCCTTCGTGTTCTGTCACTAGAGAGTTCTTATGTTATTTTGGAGGCATCGGATTGCCTAGCTTTTTCATGTTTTTCGGTATGCCTATGTTGATATTTGTCTGTGTGGTAGATCTGTTGCTTCTATCAATTTTTATGGGGTGGCTTCCATAATCAAAGACTTCCTCCTGGGGATATGCCCTAAGGTGTTGACTAGATAGACTGTGTTGACTTTGGTCAGGAGGGTGCAGTAGTGTACTTTTTGTGTAGCTTCTTAGCAGTAATCGTTCTGTATGCTGCCTGAGTGTGTTGATGCTGCAGGAGTTAGTGCTTTGTACCAGTGCTGGGAGTCAGGGCGAGCTAACTGGTGACTGCAAGCATGATGCCCCTGACTGCAGGTATAGGATGCCTGTCATTTTCCTTGGGCCTTATGTGTTGGGGCTCCAGGTAGACCTAAGTGAGTGTGAGACAGTGTAGCCCTAGAAAAGGCTGGGAGCTTGTCAATTCAGTGTCTGGGGGTGGTTTGGGTCCAGGCCACACCAGCAGGTCTGGATGGGGTGTGCATCAGTTTCTGAGAGCTTTCTAAATTATTATGTTATTTAAATTTTATTTATTGAATACAGGATCTCACTATGCAGTTCAGACTCATAGTAATCCTCCTGTCTCAGGCTACCCAGAGTTGGGATTACAGCCATGTACTACCTTGCCTGGTTTCAGTGGTCGGCACAGTAGGCCTGGGGTTCTGGGGCCAGCATGGCATGTGGTGCTGGGGATCGAACTCTGGGCCTTGCACTTGCCAGGCAGGCACTTGGACCACTGAGCCACCTTTTCAGCCATCTGAGAGCTTTCTGTATGCTTCTGTGGGGAATTTGACACTGAGTTGCTCAGGGTGGACTGTCCGCCTTCCCCCAAATGTTGATAGTGAGTGGGTGGAGCTACTTGCCTGCTTTTTAGGGACCTAGGTGTGCTAAGTGAGCCTCTGCAAGGGCAGCTGCTATCTAGCAGTGTGTGTGTGTGTGTGTGTGTGTGTGTGTGTGTGTGTACGTGTGGGCCATTGTGGCCTTGGTAGACCCAGCTTCTCAGGATGGGCTGTTTGGCTATTTCCTGAGGCTGTCGGAGGTGATCAAACTATGTTTCACATTTTTATCTTTCTATAGATTTCTTTATTGAGTGTGTTTTAGAGTTATTTTTATATATTTACTCTCATTACAGAATTTGGTATTGATGTTCTTTTAATGATTGTTTAATAAAATAAACATTTTTACTTACAGGTAGATTCTCAGTATCTTGTAGAGACAGCCTGACATCAGTGTAATCCATAGCTGTCTTTCAGTATTTATAGTGAAGTAGCCTGAGTGTTGAACATTGAAAAGAATAAGATTAAAAGTGAATAAAAAATGTAAGTATTGACAAAAATAATATTTAAAAATACTAAAAAATTAAGTTAAAAACTCAAAATCTAAAATCACCAGGTGGGATATAAAACACAAATTTTATAACTTAATTTCAAGCTTAGATGAATTGAAATCACTGTATGCATTAAAAATTATTGTGTTGAAGCATTTGCTGGCTTTTGTGTACATAAAATGGTTATGTCATTTAG
>NDGM011186793.1:0-13884 GCA_002564305.1 Octomys mimax
TAGGTTCAAGAAAGGTTTATTGCACCAAATGCCACAGAAAATAGATCAAAATAATACATGAACAAGTTTTAAGAAAAAAATTTCCATACATTGATGTCGGTATCTATTCAACTGATCAAAATTAAGACCCTATCAATTTCTCTTAATGAAGCTTTAATAGTAATGTATCCCAGAATTTTCTGCTTCCACCCATCACTTAAAATTTAAGCATTTTTTAATCTCACTTCCCAAGTAGATGGTTCACCAAAGTTTGACATTTAAAAATTACCATTTAGAGTGGGCTATTTTATTTAGGCAAAATTATGTTAAAATATCTTCTTCCCAAGCACAACAACAAAAAAGGTTTGCATTAACTAAGAGAAGTTCAAGACTTCCTCAATTTAATGGCTAAAGTGTGCACGAACGAAATGCGCCCCACACTACATTCCTAGTGGAAAAAACCCATTAAAAAATTAGGGTATTACTTTATATTCCTTATGTACAACCAACTTTAGAGAAGAACCTAGAAAACCTACAGACTTTTTTTTTTTTTTATAAAATCTGAGGACCTAATTACAAGAGCCCAGACTCTCTGTCTTGCCGAGGTGTTTAGAGTCTGTAATACAGACTCTTTGTGTTTGAAAATGAATTCAGAGAAACATGCCTATTCGCTTACTTCCCGTGTGTTTGCATACTGAACCATTTCTCCGTCAGGCATTTTGCTGTGCTTGGGATCAGCAAACAGACACACACCGAAGCTCTCCCTCCACCTAGTTCTGTGGCTCCAAATCTCAGAACAGTTTTTACATTATTAAATAGATGAAAACAATCAAAATAAGAAAAATATTCTATGATACATAGTTAAGCAAAATACAGATTTCAATGGCCATAAATAGTAATTTATATTAATTTAGTCACAGTCCTTCCTTAGCATGTTGTCTGCAGTTGCTTTCTGTGACAGAAAGGCAAAAGTGAGTACAGTCGTTGGGAAGGAGACCAAGAGATGAAAGGAGAGGGGCAAAAGGGAAAAAGAAACAAAAAGAATTAAGATGAATTATATAATGCAGCAACTTCCAGGATGAACATAATCATTTTATAGTGCAAACCTGTACTGATAAAAATATTTTTTAAGTTTTTAAAGTACATAATTGTCAACAGAGACAACATGGTCTTCAAAACCCAAACTAAAACAGAAAAAGGTTACTGAGAAAACACAACAAGGTCTAACTGTGGAGTCAAGCAAAGAAACAGACCTGAAGTACTCAGTACTGTGGTGCAAACAATCCCATGATCTTAGAGGCACTCTGGGGTCAGGGAGAACAAATTGCAGGAAAGGACTGAAGAGGGAAAGCCTTCTAAAACTGGACTAAATAAAATGTAGATACCAGATACTGAAAGGCTTTATGCGTCACACTACACAAAGACTTCACATTTTATTTTGAAGACAATAGCATACTTTTGTCGGGTTTTAAGAACACCTGTAACTCTGTTTTAAATTTTAAAGTCATCCCTGGCAGAAATGTGTTTAATTGTACTTGCTGCCTTTTTCTGGCAAAATAAACACAGTACCAAGATGTTAGGATTATATTTGCCTCAGGAAGAATGAATAAGATTCCTGTCAGGCAACCATCATTCTTATTCATTGTATCTCTCATAACATAATAATAACAGTAACCATTGATGCATCGTGAGTACTACCATGTCCCAGGTACTCGGCAAACCCATTAGTTTTATTAACTCATTCAGTCTTCACTCAAACAATCTGTGTAAGCAATTCTTGTAGAACTAAATCCATAAAATGATGTGATTAGATTTAACTCGAATGAAAATTTTATTAGTATTCAAGTCACTTTTTTTCTGTTCTTAGATGATTGCACTGGACAGTTGCAACATAACTTTAAGTCTCCTTGTCAAGCAAGAGAAGCAGTTAAGTAATCACTCATTTGTCCATTACCACTATGGACCGAGAGTCTAGTGTGATACCCCCAAGGTATCAGGGACTCCACCCAGGAAACACCGCTGACACCAACAAGTGGCTTCCAACCAGCCCCACGAGCTCCCATAAACACAAAACTGATCTCAGACCTGACGGGCAGCCATTGTTTATTCTACCCACTCAGGATAATACTGTTGTATACATCTAGCCCTGGAAAGTCTTGTACTTGAAGCATCTACTTTCTGAGAAGTTTTGTGAACAGATGTTCTGGTAAGGAAAAGAGACAGAGGCAAAGAGAACAAAGAGAATTAATGAATATTGGGGATGAGAATGAAGAAAAAGAAAACAGAATAAATGATTCCCATCTGGCCAAGTGCCGAAATTTGGGGCCTGTTTCCCCACAACTAAGGACTGCCATCTGTGGTAGCTAGGTTACCAGTGAAGAGAAAAGGCACTCAGAGGGAAGGCGTGGGCCGCTGCGGGGACAAAAAGAAGTTGCCATCTTAATGGAGCACTGCTCCAACACTGCAAGATCTACAAACCAGGATTTGTGAACCATGTATTACAGACCATGACTTTGCAACTACAATGGTGCTGAAGTGCATCTATTATGTCCTGCTTCTTACAGCAGCAGCCGACCTCTGAGATTTACCAGAAGATGACAGACACACAGACAGATGATGGCATTTTATGCATCTGTTCTTTTTCAACTTCTCCCCAAGACAAATAGCTTTACTCCTGTATCTACTCACAATCTGAACTTGACCCGCCTGTGGAAAAAGGGGGTAGAATAATTGAGTACTGGAAAAACACAGGTTCCCTTCTAAAGACCTCCCATCTACATTTATCTCTCGCTCAATTTTTTTTTTCATTTCACACGATCTTCTTTATTGCCGGAGAACAACTAACCTCAGTTACCTCATTAAAAAGTTTATAGAAGAGTTAAATAGACATTGTTAAGATTGTGCAAAGTCAGAAGTGTTGATTAGTTCTAAAGTGTCTTTTGGTGCCTGAATTAATTAGAAGCTTTCCAATATCAGGATCAGCTCTCTTACCACTATGGTGTGAAAAGAGTCTTTGTTCTTTTCCTGCTGCATACCTGCCAGGTGAAGACATTTTCTGCCTCAGGCACGTCTGCCCTGTCCCTTCTCACTCTGCCATTATTTGGTGTAAGTGTCTTGGGTTACACTGAGAGAATCAGCAAACAGCTCCAAGGTCTCAGAATCCATTCTCTAGTTTTCCACAGGCTTGATACAAATGTACTGAAAATATAGGCCTCCAAAGTCTGCAGCATAAATAGCCCGACTCTGTTGCATTGACAAAGTGAATAGCTGTGGAGTTAGACGAATGGCTGCTGGGACAGTGTTGCAAATGTCACCATGCATCACGGCTAAAATAATGTGGTGGTGGTGCATAAGGTGCCTGCTGCTTGATTGGAGCACGACCTCCACAGGGGGTTTTCAGTCCACGGCTAGAAGAAGTGAATGTCCAACTGGAGAAACCATTCTGATGTCCATACAATGGCGAACTAATAGTTGATACCCTTCACTCAGTAGGACGTGGATACTAGGGATTGTTACTAGGGATTGTTTGACTTATGGGAAATCATTTCTATGTAAAATTGATCATCCATATTCAAGCAGAGAGCAGTTAAACCTTAGCCAATAAAATATATTTTATTGATGAACTTTTGCTATTGCTAAATCTACAATTTTATAAAGTTAGCTACATACGTATATATAGCACATTCATATCAATCTAATTTACTGTTTTGTATCACCATTGCTAGAAGATGATAAGCATTGTATTTTAAAGGTATCTGATAGTGGGAAAGATATTTTTAAGAAAAATCATAACAAATCAATTTTTGTTTTCTAGCTTTGGCTTTTAAAAATTATCTGTTCCATCTTACAATATGAATTAGAGTTTTAACCAAAAGAAAAATTACGCTTAATTTGGAATTTGGAGCACCTCTTCTGTATACCCCAGAGGTACCCAAGTATAATGCAGCACTCCCAGCGAGATTCTAAATTAACTAGTAATATATGTTAATGTGGCAAACAAGCAGCCCTACTTCATTTTTATACTTTATACATTTCAGTACACACAATAACCCAGTCCATGCAGATCGTTAATAATTTCTATTCCACGGGGGGTCAAACAAAAGCCTGGCAAAGTATAATAATTAGGAGAGCCATTCACAACATCCTTTTTAGATGAATATTAATATTAACCATAAAAAGGATAAATTACAATTAGCTCATTTCGCTTCTCTAACCCTCTGATAAACAGTTTGAGAGCGGGGAAGTTTGCTAAGGAATTCCACTTTTGCGATTTCCTTCACAGGTTTGAGAGGAGCTGTGCCTGGCCAGATAGACATACCAGCCAAGGCAGGCAGGCAAAAAGAGATAGAAAAGGGAATGTAAGCCCCTCTGAGGTCTAGACCACCCACAAGATGCAGTGACGAATTTGCTTCCTTCTTGCTAAAGTGAATCTCTAATCACTCAGCCAAGCCTGAAGACATCCCTTGTCGCTAGAAAAGGTTGATCTGTTTATTGATCTGCTTTTCTTTCGAGCTCCAGCTGGACCTGACCTTTTGTATTTTACACTTCCTTGTTTGTGTCACACACAGCTCTGATCCTTCTGTCCGCTGGCAGACAGTGCTCACTTTGTCCAATTTGGTTTTGGTTGACACAGCCAGGAGATGATCTATGTTTGGATGTGCTGAATTATGCTGTTCTTCAGTTCATTCTCCTTGGGTGCTATTTTCATCAAAAGTTCCCATGTCAAAAGGTAACTCAGATCACTCAGCAGACTAAATCCCCTGCTTAGGCAGAGCTCCACAGCTGGGGTTCTATCCCCAGCTTGCTGAGCCAGCCCAGCCCCCTGAGGTGCGCTGAGACAGCGATTGAGACTGGGCATGGTGGCACATGCCCTATTCCCAGCACTTAGGAGGCAGAAAACAGGGGGATCACTGTAGATCTGGATAGAGATCCTGTAGACCCTGCACTAAATACAAAAAAAAAAAAAGATAACTCAAAATCATGATAATTTTTTGGAGAATTTCAAACTTATACAAGGTGGTATCAACAGAATAAAGCATATAGACTTACAAATTTTCATTTAAATGTGTGACCATGCTGGTGTCACTTATATGGCAATATCAGACTGCATAAGATAAACCAGAGCACAGCTTGAAATTACAGTCCTAACTTAATTGATTTCATGATAATTTTAGTCTTTTTGATAAATCAGTAGCTCAAAGTCTTGTATTTTTTCCATGGAATTCTCTTCATGTTTTGGAATAATCACTCTCTCATGGTTCGCAAAATAGCATATATAGGAGAGCAACAATTTCTGCAACAATTATTCCTAATTTTTAAATTTAGCTAAACAACATCTGCCACATACTTATAAGTATAAAATTAGACAAAAATCACTGAACTGAAAGCAGACTAATTTAAAATATGGAAATGAAAATATTCTAGGCCGGACCATGGATTTGCATGTACGTTACTCTTTCGAACTCCATTTGTATGATTGCAAATTAAAGAATTAATATGCAGCATAGAGCTCTCTGTGATGGCTCTACAAACAACAGGAGCAAGAGGACAATATTTACAATCAAACAAATTAATAAACTAAAGCACTTTCACAGGGCAATAGAGCAGCTTTGAGAAAAACTATGAGAGGAAATAAAATTATTCCTAAGAGAAGTTGTGTAAATTCAAATTTTCTAAGATAGTGAAATTTATTGCAATAAGAAAAACTTCTTAAGAAAACATGTATAGTTTCTTTTTTGCACCAATGTTAAGAATGATAGTATTTACATTTAAGCAGCAATTTTCATATATGAATCCCAAAACAAGCTAAGGATATTTTCTTACCCACAACACTACTGTTGCCTACTTTATAGAACAATTTTACCCAGTGCCCCCCCAAAAAATTTACATGTGGTGTGTTGGCATATGACAGTCCCTGTTCTAAATCCTCTATGTACAAGATGCTACTCCCATGTTGGAGATGGATATACAGAAGCACACGGGGATTATTTACTTTACCTAATTTGTCATAGGTAAAGAAAAGGTAAAGCCAGGATTCTCTGTCTGGTGTCTATCTGTAGAACTCACAAGTTCAGTCATCAGTATTTATTACTGCTTCTCCTCCACGACCTGCCTTTGAAAAGCCCTGCGTCTCCCTCTGGATCCCTGAGGAGCAGTGAGCTAAGCGACTCACAGTTCCGTGGTTCCGAATGCAGCCATCCTGTTCCTGCCTCAGAGCACTGAGAATGTCCAATGTAGGCCTTCATTCCCTAAGGCACCTGCCATGGAGTGCGCCTCTGGTGTCAGACTGGTCAGATTCAAATCCCATGAGGCCACTTCATGGTGAGAGGAACACAATACCACTTCTGTTTTTAAAAGTGAAAATTCCTGAATATTTCTCCACCAGTCCAGTGTTATATGAAGGTCTTGAGGAACATATCGAAATGCAAATGTGCACCTTCATTTGCTATTAGTTTACTCTAGCCTTCTACTATGGCAAGCTGGACTGATCTTAGTGATCTAGTCTGTCATCCAAGAGCTAAGCCAGTAGCCAAATGGCAGTTCTTTGGCTCCATCACAGTGGGTCCTTACTCTCTCTCCCACCTTTATCCTCTGCATCTTCTCTTTCTCTCGCTTTCCCTTACCCTCTCCCTCTCGCTCTTGCTCTCTCTCTCTCTCTCTGGAAGAAAAAAAAAAGTCTTAGAAAAACAATGTTTCTCCCTAAGGTTCAAACCAGAGAATTTTCTGAAATCACTATTAGCAGCTATTGAATGCTACATGGCTAATTCTAGAGACTTCTGTCAGCAAATATGTTAACACAAAATAAAAAGCATGAAAGTCATAACCCATCATAGCTTACAAATAGGTTTAAATAAGCTGCAAAAACTCAGCTAACTGCCCTGCTTCCCCAAAATTATTGCCTTATCACATCAGAAGACTCTCAAAGCTCCTAACAGCTAGCAGTTACAGGCAACTGTAGCCCGACAGGCCACCTGCTGTGAGGTAGGAGCCAAGAACAAATGTGGTAAAATCAACTTTGTTTATTAATCAAGAAAAGCGACACCTGCCACAACAGCCAGTACAACCACTCCAAAGGGCGAACAATCATCCAAACTATTTCCCAGGTCCTGTTTGCTTCTGTTCACCCCTGCTTTATGCCCAATACTAATGTCACTACCACCTACTGTTTATACTACGATAATGTGCTACCAAAACATAGCTGTTTTCATATTTAAATCATGGGCTAAAATTATGTATATTGTACGTTATTAGTAAATATACAGTGAAGGCAGCGCATGAGGCCCAGTGGCCCCGCCTCACACTGTCATAACCACTCATGACCAGCCCGTCAATGCCAGGCATCCCCTCTGGTCTCTTCTCACCTTCCTGAGGAGGGAAGCACAACTGCAAGGAGAAGCCCTGGCCATCAGTCCATGGAATTTCTTTGAGAAAAAAATTAAAAACATAAAAATCTAACAGGCACTAAAATTAGGAAGTTACAACTTTTTGTTTAACCTTAACATTCAAAAGTGTAACATTGAATATGCAATGTAGTAATTATTGTAAATGTCCTTCTAACCTGTTTTGAAACTGTTTCATCACTATTTTATCTTATTTTTTCATTAAAATGAATAAAAAATATTAAAATAAAAATAAATAAATAAATAAATAAATATACAGTGAAAATGTCTAAAGGTAGTTTTTGGGTTTGATTTTTTTTAAGAAAAGAATGGTTTATTTAGCTCACAGTTATTGGAAGTTTCCATTCATACTCAGCTGGCTCCAAAGCAGAATGACACATGGCAGAGGGCAACAGCTCATGGCAGTGGAAAACAGCAGAGAGCAAAGGGAGGGGGCAGCAGCTGAGGCAGCTAACAAGCCTCTTTCCCCTCCCTACAATTTATGCAGATTATCTGCCCCAGGGCACTCACACCTATAATCCCACCATTGGATCATCAATTAATTGCAAAATCTAGAAGCCACCCCATGACTGCATGAGGTTTG
This sequence comes from Octomys mimax, assembly GCA_002564305.1. Lineage (NCBI taxonomy): Eukaryota > Metazoa > Chordata > Mammalia > Rodentia > Octodontidae > Octomys > Octomys mimax. The sequence continues at coordinate 7,963 of NDGM011186793.1, forward strand.
TGGGGGGTGGGGGGATGGCATTTGGACACAAACCATAGCATTCTGTCCCTGGCCCCCCAAAGACTCATGCACATCCCTTATGCAAAAGGCATTTTAGTCCCCCTGTAAGAGTTATCAGAGTTCTACAGTTTCAGCATTGCTGAAAAGTCCAAGTCCCAAGTCTTCTCCAAGATCTAAGGCAAACTTAGCTGTGAATACAAATGAAAAGTTAAACACTTCCAATATTCAATGGTACGAGATAAACATTACCATTCCAAGAGGTACAAACTGGAATACAAAGCATTGAGACCAAAGCAAGTCCAAAATCAAGCAGGGCAACCATTAAGTCCTCTAGTTCTATGTGGAACATTCAAAGTAATCTGTGATGAGTTCTGGACTCCAAAGGCTTCACGTGGCTCAGCCCCTGTGGCCCTTCTGGAGGTTGTAGCTTCTCTCTCAAGCCTGCTTTATTGCCTTCTTGCAGCTTTTCTCATGTTTCTGGCTTTTCCAAGCTTTCAGGTTTTTCCACTGCAGGTTAGGCTTCTCACACTCTGCTTCACACACTTCCCTCTCAAGGGCACACCATATGGCCTCCCAGGCCTTCTGAAATCTAGGTGGAAACCTTCTTAATCTCAGAACTCTTGCATTCTGCCTGCACCTAAAACCAGCACCATGTGGATAAGGCCAAGGTCTGCTGCCAGCTGGAGCAGAGCAGCCAGATTTTCTTCCCACTTGGCTGTAGGGGTCAGGTGCTTGGATCACTGAGCACCCTTACCCTGATTCCAAGGAACAAATTCTCTATGCTGGCACCATTTTGGAACCTGGTGTTGCAGCCACTGCCATTCCAAAACCAGGGCTCTGAAGCTTTCTTCTCAACACAAAGTCCTTCACCCTTGCAGTTCTGAGGCTGCAAAAGCTGGAGCCCTGCTGCCTCTTGTGATGCCCTCAAGCCAACTTTTCTACTCTCCTGTTCCTTCTCCACAGTGGAGATCCTCTCAGTTCTGTCTTTGTAGTCCACAGCCTTATTAGAGCTTCCTTTCTGGCCAAACTCATGTTTTGAATCATCCTGCTGGGTTTTTTGCTCTTGACACTCAACATAAATCTGATTAAAAGCCCACAAGTCATGCCATTGTCTCAATATTTGACTGCCTTGAAATTTCTTTTGCCAGATTAACCAGTCTACTGTGCTTAATCTCAGTCTCAGGCCAAGTCTCTGGGCATGAACAAAATACAGACAAACTTTCTGACAAACCATATCTGAAGTCCAACAACCAATGCAGTCCTTCTTCCCAGTAGAAACCTCCCCAGGCTGGTCTTAACAGGCAGGATTTCTAACACCTTTCTGGTCTTCTGAGCTTTGACCAGAATCTTCCATACAGAGTAGCCGAAGTAAGCTTGTAATACACATGGCCAGGTAGTCATAGCAACAACCCCACTTCTCTGGTACCAAATTCTGTCTTAGTTACTTTTCTCTCATCGCTGGGACAAAATACCCCACATCCAAAATTAAAGAAGGAAAGGTTTATGTAGCTCACAGATAGTGGAGGTGTCAGGCCCTACTTAGCTGGCTCCAAGGCAGAGTGGCACATGGCAGAGACAATAGCCATTTTGTTTCCTTTTGTTTTGTTTTGTTTCTGTCTTTTTGAGACAGGGCCTTGCTCTTTAGTTCAGGTTGGGCTTAAGCTCACTTTGTAGCTCAGGCGAGTCTAGAACTCTCAGTGATCCTTATGCCTCAGTATCCCAAGCGCTGGGATTACAAGCATGTACCTGCCTAGCTAAGATAGATGTTTTTAAAGACTGAATCATATGTTAAATACCTAAGATATCCTCAGTATATTTGTTTTTTAACTAAAAATTAGGTAACATTTTAAGCTCCACTAACTGGTTTTAAATATTCATTTTATGTTTGGTTTCATTTCAGATAAGTTATCTCAAACACAAAGTTAAGATTTATAACCTGAGGGGCCAGCCAAATAACTCAGTGGATTAAAGCACCTGCAAGCAGGCATAGAGGCTAGGGGTTCGATCCTCAGGCCTGCCATGCCAGGCCCACCCCTAGGGAGTGCTGAGACAGCAACTGAGACTGGCTGTGGGGTGTGCCTGTAATCCCAGCACTTGGGAGGTTGTAAACAGGTGGATCACTACAAGTCCAATCTAGTAGTGAGACCCTGAAACCCTTCCCTAAAATACAAACAAAACAAAACAAAATTGTAACCTGAAGGAGAAGCAGAGTTTGTGTTAGATGAATTGACAAGAAAAATCATTCAGTACAGAAGATATTATATGCATCTAATGTGCTGGACAGTTTTGCCTACATGGAATTTTAATTATTCTCTGTCTCTCTGCCTCTGTCTGTCTGTCTCTCCCTGTCTCTCTCTGTCTCTATCACGTGGAACATATCTGTAGCACAGTTGTAAGAGAAAAAAGCTCTACCTTGGGGCCAGCAAGATAGCTCAGTAGACTAAAGTGCCTGCTTAGGCTAGTTTAGGCAAGTGCAGGGACCTAGGTTCAACTCCTGGCACCACATGCTGAGCCAGCCCCATCCCCAGGGTGGGCTGAGCTGACCAGAGCCTGGGCCTAGTGGAATATGCCTGTAACACAGTCTGTCTCTATGTCTCTGTCTCTCTCTCTCTCTGTCTCTCTCTCCCTCTCTCTCTCTCTCTCTCTCTCTGTGTGTGATAGAGAAAGACACACACACACACACACACACACACACACACACACACACGGCAGGACTTTACAGGAATTCTTAGAGCATCCAGAAAGCAGCATCACCACATCAATGCTTTTTTTAAAAAATCTCAGAATTAACCCTAAGCACTATTTTCAGAGCTGCACTTACCTCCTATTGTGGTTAAAAAGTAATCACAACTGTATTTTCCACAAAGTTGCACAGTACACTTTAGCAACATGAAATCATGTAATTTAACTACAGAAGGAATTCATAATGCCCATTTCTACCACCTTTTTCTTTCATCATCTACAGCTGAGGAGAAAAGGCTCAGAGTCAAAGGCATGCTAGAATCCTTCCGAATCCAAAGACGGTGACTGAATAGGATGCCTAAAACTGAGGCAGTTGCTCATGGCAAGGTCTGGGTATAAGGGAGGAATTAGTTGGCTGGTGCTGGAAGATAAAGTCTTGAAGAGGCTCAGTCCTGGGAACCCAGAGCTCAGGACCATCTATACACCATACACATTTAAATGGCTGAGAGTTAGAGATAGTATAGGAGAAAGTTAAAGAGACCCACAAGTAGAAAATACTGAGAAGTTGTAAGAGAGGGTAAAAGTGTTGGTAACTTTGAAAAAAAAGAATGACTTAAACATATTTAAGAGTAAGACAAGAGTGTTATTTGTCAGTGGGGAACAAGGAAGGCAACTGTCTCATCTCTAAGGCTGCAGGTATAAAGTACAGTTGCAGGAGGAAAAAGCTCCACTTTGGGGCCAGAAAGGCAGCTCAGCAGACTAAAGTGCCCGCTTAGGCTAGTTTAGGCCAGCACAGGGGGACCTAGCTTCAACTTCTGGCACCACATGCTGAGCCAGCCCCACCCCCGGGGTGGGCTGAGCCAACCAGAGTCCAGGCGTAGTGGAACACGCCTGTAAGCCCAGCACTGGGGAGGCTGAGAGCAGGAGGATCACCATGCGTACAAGCTGCATAGTGAGACCCTGCAACCAGATACATTTAAAAATGAAAATAAAAAAGCACCACCTCTTCTTGGTCTACAGTGAAAACAGAAACCCCAGGGAAAGATAGTGGCCATATCAAAAATCTGAAGAAGTATTGAGAAAAGCCTAAAACTCTACCATAATTTTCTGGTAATGGTCCATCAGCTCTAGTAAGCACAAGGATGGGATTTCAGGAGTCAGGGGAGGGGTGTAATGGAAAAAGGGTGGATGGAGGCTGTGACAAGTCAGATAATGCACATGACAGAGTTTGACCTGGGAGACTGAGGGCTCATACGTGGAGTGACATCAATAAAATTAAAGCGCAGCAAGATTTGTTTCAATACATTCAAAGCAAATAGAGAAGGTGAGGCTATGAGTTTTGGAGCTAGGAGAGGTAGTTTCCTGGGGTTCTTCACCCACAGTGATGCAAGGAAAAGGCATACAGCGGGGAGGTGTGGGCCTAGTCTCAGAGCACATCTACCCTGACTACAACTCTATGTAGTAGGGTTATTATCATCCCATTTGAACTTGTTACAAATAGAGTGGTGGCTAACTCTAGATTAATTTAATTAAGTTTATTGGGAGATTTTAAATATACACATTGATCATACTCATCAGTGAATTTCTACCTGTACAGGATATAACTTGATTCTTCTTTTTCCCATTCACACACCCTCCCTTCAACTCCTCTTCCCCTCCTTATTTACAAAAGCTTTGTTTCTACTTTACCCTTCTTTGCTTGTTTTTCCTCCTTTTCCCTTCCTTCCATTTCCCTTTTGCCTTCCTACTTCCCCTTTCCGTTGGAAAATTCTCTTCCTATTTCACCATACCTATTACACATTTTGGTTCTTCTTTATACTTTCATCTTCTCACACCAGAGAAACTATGCAATATTTACACATTTGTGTCCAATTTACTTCACAGTACGGTCTCAGGGTGCATGCATTTAATTAGATCTGTCTCAAGTTTATCCCTCCTTATGGTTGAGTATGTATGTATTAGAATTTTTTTGTCTTTAGCCATTCATTGGTTGATGGACATTTGGGCTGTTTCCAAAATTTAGCTATTACTACCTGTGCTGCTACAAACATGGGGGCGCATACATCATTGTGGTATGATGCTTTTCATTCTATGGGAATACACCAGTGAAAGGAATAGCTAGAGGGAAGCCTCTAGTTATAGTTTTTTGAGGAATCTTCACACTGATTTCCACAGTGATTGCACAAATGTATACTCCCACCAACAGTGAAAAAAAGGATTCCTTTTTCCGCATAACCCTGCCAGCATTTGTTACTGGTTGATTTCTTGGTAATACCCATTCTTTCTGCAGTGAGAGGGAACCTCAGTGTTGTTCTAGTTTGCATCTTTTAAATGACTGACTACTTAAATCACCACAATAAAGGAGACAAAGATCATAAGAGTTGGATTCTCTGCTTTAAGGAGAAGGGCACTAAACCTGAAGAAAAAGACACAGCAGATGGAGATCAGTCTGATATATGGGGTCCACCATATACCTATGGGTTTTATACTCTTTTGTTTCCTTTGCAAACTATTTTACTTGATTTTCAACCAAGACAAATAGAACATTTTACCTTCCCCTGCTCCAATGCCCTCGGGGCTATCAAGAAATCCCTGAGATCAGGTAAATCCACAGAATATTTAGTGCATTCTAACAGTCTAAGAATGGCTTTTCCTCATCAATTTAGTTTCTTATCAATAAAAAATATGTCCATTATAATATGAGAAAAATTATGATGAAGCAAAAGCACAAAGTGAATTGTCTTTACTATGAGCAAAGACCTTTAACTATGCCTTGCCTGCCTTCTACTGTCAAGAAATATAGGGAAATATGCTGTAGAATATGACAAACATTGAAAATTTGGCTGCAAAGAGGTTTTATAAAATTCTTTTATTTTTATTCTGTTGGTACAGGGTCTCACTATGCAGTTCAGACTTATAGTGATCCTCCTGTCTCAACTTGCTCAGTGCTGGGATTACAGGCGTGTGCCACCGGGAATCACAGGACAGCACAGCATACGGTACCAGGGATTAAACCTGGGACACTCAGGCAGGCACGTGCTTAGACAGCTGAACTATCTCCCCAGCCCAGAAAGAGAATTTAAAAGCCTTCAATGATGGCACAACATAAACCTAGAAATTTATAGCGGGTTTAAATCCAAGAGATGAATAATAAATGATAAATTACAAAATCTCTGTTGATAATATTAGCAATAAAATGATGTTGAAAATATAAGGCAGGTAGATATAGCTGTGGTGGGG
>NDGM011186794.1:0-15606 GCA_002564305.1 Octomys mimax
AGAAGTTCTCTGGGAAGAGAAAGAGGATAATCAATAGAAATCTGGCTTTAAACATACGGAAGAGGAGTACTGGAAATAGAAGCCATGTGGATAAATACATGTAAGATTTCTTATTGTTATTTAAAAGAGAATTTAAAAACAAAAGCATAAAAGCTGAGAGAAGGAAAAAGAAAGCATGCCGTTATGAGGCTCTCACACTCCATCTGAAGTGGCAGACTGTCTCCTGAATTCAGACTACTACATTATAGTTCAATGTTACTCATTGCATAACAACCCTAAAATAACAAGATAAAGAGGCCAGCCAACCAGTAAGCCAATAAGGTGGGTAAAAAGGAATTAGCAAGATGTCGTTACTACAAGGAACCACAGCAAAAGGCCAGAGGAAATAATGAGACAAATAGAAAACAAGTAAAAAGGTGCTAGATTTAACCTAATCATATCAATAATCGAACTAAATGTAAATTAGCTGAATATGTACTCTAGCTAAGATAGAGATAAAACACATTTATTGTGAAGGTAAGGATACACAGTGTATTAGTGACTGTTGTTCTTTGTTTTGTTATGAAATTTTATTTCTTCATAAAATAAGAAAACCAAAAGTGACAGTGTGCTGTTTGTGAAAGGGCAGACCATGCACCACTGAACACCAAGTAGACGGGGTGTGTTAGTGCAGGTGAGAGAGACGTCGGGGTGAAGACTGGAGCTGGAGATAAAGTGAGTTATTTAATAATGAGAAAGAATTCTTCTGGTCAAGACACAGACTTATGATCACTATTTAGGTTTTTCAGAACAGAGCTTGAAAATGCATGGAACAGAAATGGGTAGAATTGCAACAAGAAATAAACAGAATCATGATTATAGCTGGAGATTTCACTATGCCCTTCTCAAGAATTGCCAGAACAGGAAGACAGAAAATTAGCAAGTGTATGGCAGGCTCAGCAACACTGTTGGTCAACTTGATCTTATTGACATGTATAAAACATTCTACCCCCAAATATCAGAGTGTACATCAGTTTTCAAATATACAGAGAACATTTACCAGTACAGACCATAATGCTGAAATATTTTAAATATTAAAATTATAGCTGCAAGCCAGGGAGATAAATCAGTAGAATAAGTGCTTGCCTGACAAGCACAAGGTCTTGAGTTCAATCCCTGGTACTGCCCCTCCACCCGAAAAAAAGATATAGCTGCAAAAATTATATATATATATATATATATATATAATCAAATTATGACTCCAAGAAAAAAACAAAAGAGAAATTAGAAACTATTTTCAACTGATAAATATAATACAAAATTTGGGGAACATGTTAAAATACTTCTTGGGGGAAATTTATATCACTAAACACTAACATTATAAAAGATAAATGTGTTCTCATGTCTATCTTAAGCTTACATCTTAAGAAACTAGAATTGAAGAAAAGAGCAAATTGAACCCAATATATGTTTAATACATATCAAAGCCCAAATCAATGAAATGGAAAATGGGAAACATTAGAGAAAAATCAATGAGACCAAATCTAGTTCTTAAAGTTTCATAAACTTCTAGCTAGACTGATCAGTGAAAGAGAAGAGACAAATTATCTATGTCAAGAATCAGAGAGATGACATCACACTTTATTGTACACATAACAAAATAAATATTAAAGCATATGTGAACAACTTAATAGCCATACACTTTGTAAGTTAGAGGAAATAGACAAATTCCTCGAAAGACAGTAACTAGCAAAGACTACTCAAGAAGAAATAGATGGCTAGAATAGCCTTTATCTATTTAAAAAAATGGAATTTGTGAATGGAAATCTTAAACACATCACCAGGAAGTATCAAAGCTATATGAGCCCTTTCATGAAGCTGAAGAAGAGGGTATATTTTCTAACTCAGTAATTATAGTTAATATCCTGCTACCAGAACAAGGCAAAGTCATTCCAAGACAAGAAAATACAGGCTAATACTCTTTGTGAACATTGATATAATAATTCAAATAAAAATTTGCCAAATCAAATTCAACAATGCCTACAAAGGATAAGACATCATAACTAAGTGAGTTGTGTATCAAAAATGCAGGATCGTTTTAGTATTCAAAACCACATCACTGTCATTCACTATGGTTTAATTTCTGTTTTGGTTTGGTTTTTTGTACTGGGATCTAACTGAAGACTTTATGCCGGGCACTTATGCCACTGAGTTATCTCCCTGTGGCCACCTCCCTTTCCTTGTCCTATGTTAATAGGTTTTTTTTTTTTTTTTTTTTGAAANAAAGTATGAAGCGCAGGCTGGCCTCGGACTCCTGGCGATCCTCCTGCCTCAGAACCCCACGTATTGGGAATACAGGACTGTACCACTGTGCTTGGCCATGTTAATGTATCGAGAAATTAAAACTCTACCATCCTTTCTGTGTAGGAAATCTACAGGGATCTGAAAGAAGGTGCTAGAATTAATATGCACATTTAGCATGAATGCAGACTTCCGGTCTACATAAGATTTCTAAAAGGATCTAAACATAACAAAAAGAATTAATAAGTCAGTGTAGCAGAGTTGCACAATATAAGACTACAGTACTCAGTTGTATGTTTAACAAATTGACAACTTCATTCACTCTAACATTCAAATGGAAATATAAGGACCTAGAACAGCCAAAACAACTTTGAAAAAGAACAAAGCAGGAGGGTTATCACTACGTGATTTCAGTGATTATAAAACTAGGTAGTTAAAAGAGTGTGATATTGGTTTACAGATTATAGGACAGAATAGAGACACCTGTGCATAAATGAACACCTGATTTTTGACAAGAGTGCTAAGCCATTTCAGTGCAGAAAGGATGGTCTTTTCAGCAAATGGTGACAGAACTACTAGACAATCGCATTAAAATATTCCATATCAGGAATAAAAATTATCTAAAAACTTACTATAAGTTTCAGTATAAAAACATAAAACTATGTGTATTTTAGAATAAAACATAAAAGAAAATCCTGGTGGACTTGGATTAAGAAGAGATTTCCTACATGTGACCATAAAAAACAATCTGACCAATTAAAAGTGTTTATACTCTGGAGACAATGTTACGATATTCAAATTACCAGACTGATACATCCACAGATTGTAAGAAAATAGTTGCAAGAAACATATATGATAAGAAATGTACTCAGACTCTATTACTCATTAGGAAGAAAGCAACCCAATTTATATAATAATAACGACATGATTTTAAAAATGAATCAAAGATTTGAACTGATACTTCACCAGCAAGATCAATGGTGAACAAGGAAATAAAAGGTGCTTAATGGCAGTAATAGAAAAGTACCAAAAGATTAAAAATCACAGTGAGAAGGCCAGGGGTATAGCACAGCAACACAACACCTGCCTGGCACACGAGGGGTCCTGAGTTTGATTTTCACTACCAAAAAATTTCCCAATATTGCAACACACATATTAAAATGTATTACATTAAGACTGCCACGTCAAGTTATGAAGGATGCAGAGGAGTTGGAAGGATCACACGTCGGTGGTGGGTCTATGGGCATATAGTAGTTTCCTACTGTATGTCAGATGGATGCTTCCATCATTCTCATTTAAAGAGCTCAGGACAAGATAACTCCAGCACACTTGGCATAAGGGAAAACATGACCAGCTCAAATCATGGTAAAATGTCTATTTTTTATTTTATGGGTAATATGCATTGTTATGCACATGAGCACAAGGGCTATTCTGACTATTCCTGACATTCCAAGTCTGGTCACGTGTCAAGGGTTCCAAATGCATGAATGTGTGCTATGTGAGATTGAAACATTACCCTGGGAAATACCCTCTGGAGGGGCAATCGGATCACATTTGCAGAGAAAGAGTGTTAGGTAATAGCCTCAGCCATGCATTCCATGAGAGCTGGGCATACTGGGCCAAGCACTCAGCCAAATATGTGGCGTACTCAGGGAGTTACAAATCTGCATGCTTCTATGTCCTACCTCCCTTCTTAGGGTCCTAATGGAAAATGAAATCAACTTCAGCCAACAGTAAAATCCACACTTGCTGTTTGGGGCAGACACAGGTCTTGAACACTCAAATCTCCATTCAGGATACAGCTGCTTTGGTCAATATATCTTAGGAAAGCACTGTTTTATCATATGGGTTGATGTCATTAAACATTTATTAAGCACCTATTTGTGTGCCAGACACACAGACACAGATAGAAGACACTATTCCTGCTCATCAGCGCTTTGTGAATGAAAACTAATTAATATGCTTGTTCAATACATCAGATAAGCAATACATGGTTAAAAAATTTATACTTAATCCAGATTTTGTTTGATGACCCTGGAAGAGAAACCTAGGCTACTTGGAATACTGAGATACAATTCTAAATGACTGAAACATTAAAAGTCTACAGATTCAAGGCAAAAAACGAATGGAAACCTCTTCAAGGGGATATCTAACAATTGCATCATATGATTTCTCAGAAAAAAGCTTATAAGTTATAGAGCATTCTAAATACCCAACAGACAATAAAAACTAATCACTTATCTTTAATCTGGATATAATATGTGGAAGGTTTCATTGTTTTCCCAGTAGCTTATATGCTAATACTATGGCAAAGATTTGAAATATGGTTTTATCCTTTCATTTTAAGTGCCTTTAAATCTGGACACACACACATAGCCACACACACGGCTATATAGAAATAGAAGCTTTTGTCTACAGAGCTGTATCCCCATCACGGTAGCATTTTTGGCCTATGGAACATCATCCTTGACTCGAAACCCTTTTGTTCTAAAGTTAATTTTAGCTATGAGTTTTCAGGTCTCTGGAGAGAATATGTCACCGCAAACTTTGTGACAGATTTTTGGGTCTATATTTAATTAAAATCACCCTTACATCTGTTCAGATGCTATCCTAAAAAAGTCCTTCTGAGATGTGAGTGATGACCCACAACTTCTGACCTATTTTTGTATGTAGTATTCCGTAGCAGCAACTGCCAGCTGGTCTCCTGCACTTTTCTCCCTCCTGGGCCCCTGCAAGGGAACAATTTGTTGCGTAGGAGGCCTCAAATTCTGGAAATTAAATTATCATCTGAGTGGACACAGCTACAGTACCATTCAAAAATATTACTTAACTCTCCGCTACGTTTTTATTTTTCCCTACACTAACAGGACCACCCAGGTGAGCTGTTACAGATCTGTGTCAACTGCTTTTGCTGTTTGGTTCTGACAGGGGTAGCAGAATCTTTACCTGTCATCAGCTTACCAGAGAGACAAACTAGAGAAGGTACTTTGGCACAGTGGGAAATATAGTACATTTACGAGCTGAAAGAAAATTGAGTTTCTGTTGAATTGTTTACTGCTGCTGGAGAAACAAGAAAGGTTAATTTCATACTGTTTAATATAACTTCAGAAGAATGCAAAATAAAATAATGCTTGCACATAACAGTGTTATGCTTCGGGTCTGCCCTCCCCCAAGCAAAATAAACTCCATGTAGTTTTGAACCTTTAAAATGGATTTTAAATTCTTACCAATTCAGATCCTGAGGGATTATGTTAAGTAGTTGTTACAAATCATATTTTATGCCAAGTGGCATATAGAAAAAATATGCAAAAATATGATTATGTTTCATTGAAGATTCTGTCTATTCTGTATTATGGCTGAATTTGAATTTTTATATTTATAGACATCATTACATCACATATGGTAAGTGACTGTAAAAGATCCATATATAAAAGTTATATTGGTTTACCTATATGCAAATTAATCCATGAACTGGTGTGTATATCTTTATTATCTTTTAACTTCTGAAAAGTGGTACTGGTTTCACCTGTTTCCTAGAGCACTTGTAGTGCAAAGACAGTAATACCATCATGCACCATTTGCCATCTAATTCTTTGGTTGTCTTTTCTTGGTAGATGTCATGATACTTTTTGGCAGGAAGGGTGCATAGCACCTATGTAAGCCTGGCACCATGGGGCATGAAGACGGTAGTGTGTGACCGAAGACAAGAGCCTACAAAGGTCAGAGACTGATGTTGACCATTTTGAGTGAAACCCTTCAGGAAAAACCCTCCTCTAATCTTTAAAGTCAGAACTTTGTAGTAGAAAGGCAATGTAGACCACAGCTACAAGTCACAGAGGGAAATTAAAATTCTTGTCTAGCCACAGGTGAAATTAAGTTTAATGTATATTCAAACCATTATGTCTAAAGTATTCATCCTACTTTTTTGTCATGCTCACTAAAATGAACACATAGCCGGGCATAGTACCAACTCTTTGCTTCCTGTCCAGGCTGTCCATACTGTGTTTGAGAAATGCTTTTCTAAAATATGAGAGAGGCTGGAGATGAAAGCTGGGGACATGGTTCACTGGAAATCATGCCGATAGGGACGGAAACTCTGGATACTGTATTCAAATATACAGTTGACCTTGGGCAGGTAACGGCACTGTGTGCTGTGCAGAGAGCGCAGGAATGTGTGACTCAGATTGAAGAAGCCTACGGATCAGAGGGTCCGCCCGGCATAGCAGCCCCACTCCATGTGAGGAGGAGGAAGACCGTGCTGCTGCCTTCCGGGGGTAAAGCGAAGGGGTCGAGCCTGGCCAGTTTGCCTAGAGCACACTGGAGAGCACACCCCACGCCCTCTGGACAGGTTGTGAACGAGCACAGATGATCTGAAGAACTGTATGTGAACTCTATTAGGAAAGCGAAATGTGGTTTTCAGCCACATCAGATCATTCCTGTAATATATTCAAATGAAATAATTCAAGTGAAAGAAAAAGTTTATTATGAAGGTCTTCAGTGTGGTGTTACTCATGAGAGAAATAAATGAGAAGGGCCAAAGTTTAATAATGAATAAATAGGTCAATAGAACTACAGTTCTCTCAGACTGAGGGATATTATGCTCTCTATCATTATGCAGTTAATAATGATAATCATGAAGATTATATAAAATTACTGAAATGATTATGGCACATACAAATGAAAATTGAGAAAGTAAAACGGTAAATGTATTATAATAACAATTATATATGTATGGATGGGAAAAGGCTTGGAAGATAATTTTCAAGAATAGAAAGAATTATGTTAGGGTGAAGTGACTTAAATTACTTAATATGATTATACCATATTTTAATAAAAATAAATTGAAGCAGTTTAACCCGGAGATACTTGTACACTCTTCTTACTTAGTTAAGCAGAAATATTTGGGATCTGTATTCTTCCCTTGAGTGGGAACAGCGACTCGTCCTAAGAGGAAGAACACACTCTTTATCCCCACTAATATAACCTAGACCAACAATGCAAAATAACTAGTTAAAACAATAATGAGTCGTGTAAACTGGGTAGAAGTTACTTTTTGTGCTATCATATTGAACAAGAAAAGTCTTGCATATTAATCCCGGAGGAAATAAATACGAGGTGATTACATGCTGAACCGAATTCAGTTCAGGGAAGAAGGAAAAGGACCTGCGGCCCCGTGGGAGCCTGGGCCTCTGGCGCGCCGGCCTCTGAGCTCTGAAGTCTGGGCAGTTTCTTGTAAATGGAGAGAAAGGACCCGTGTTACCCACGGAGAGGAGGAAAGTGAGTGGGAGCAAGGCGTGGACTAAATTAATCAGAAGACAGACTGATACGATTAGCAGATTCTTTTTCGGGGGGAAAAGGTAGTGGGATGACTATTCAGGGACTTAGTTAATGCTTGTCTGCTGCACACTGGAGTTCTGTTAAAGAGATAAAATTAGGCGCGGGGCGGCGAGCGGGTTACGTCACACATTAGGTCACGTTTCCTGCGCGCTCTGAATGGTGGTCGGCCTGGACGGGCAACTTCTCCCCGTTCACCTTCGAGCCCCAGGAAATTCTGTGATGTGAACTGCATGCCGTCTTCTGACAGAAAGACTATGTGTTTGCAATATGCCACTCTATTATATTCGCACCTGCAGCGGGGCTTGTTTTCCTTCAGCAAACAAAGAATAAGCTCCACCTGCGTAATGCCAGGCTTCATGGAAGTCACCAGGAAAATGCTTTCTTTTGGAGAATACCATTAAACTCCACTTAGTTTGTGAAATAAAGAAAAAAAACCCTGAACTTTAATTCTTTGATCATTTTGTAAAAGAAGAAACAACATGGAATTCTGACAGTCAGTTTAACAAGGCGTCCAAAAGAGTCCTCAAGAATCCCCGCAGACGATATTCTGAGTGAATCAGAAGAGAGGGAGAGGGTGAGGAGCTAGGACCCAGAGACACATGCCTCCGACTAGCTCTGACCTTATTATCAAGGAATCATTCCAAATAATCACTGCAAATAACTATTTGTAAGAATAATCATTCCATGTTGCTACAGAAAATACTGGAGAAAAAGGAATCTAAAAGTTCCTGAATTCTGCATCCGCCCTTACTCTATTTTTGCTTCAGATGAAACCAGCATCATTTGCTCGTGTTTTACAGTTTACAAAGTGTTTTAACATATATCCTGTGTTTACACTTCACAGCCGCCTGGAATCTTCTAGACGGTGTGAGAGTCTCAGAGGCCCAGGGCCAGCTCGCATCTCTCCTCCTGCAGGCCCTGGCGCCTGCTCACACACCAGCTTTCAGGACTCACATTCTTTCCCTTGTATTATATCCACATGCCTGTCAGTTTTGGTTTTGCATATACTGGGACAACACAGAGACTAATTCATTCACCTGCTTTACCACATGCGGCCAGGGTTCAGGTGCGTACTATGTGCCCACCCCACTTGAGTCAGGTCGGCCTCACATTAGCTACCAAGCGGTGCCGATCTAAAGCCGATAGAAGAGCCCTTCTCCACGACGCTCCTGATGGGCTTGTTACCACATGTCGAATTCTTGCCATTCAGATTATTCATTTGGGCAAGGAATAACCAACCACTTGCTTATAAAGACTTGTCTTACTGCACCAGAGGTTATCAAAGCACGCAGGTGTGGTGAAATTCATCAGGGCAAGAACTGTAAGGAAAATGTATAGAGGTCAAGACAATTCTTGAAGGATTTCAGGAACAGGTACTCCTGTGGAGCCCCAAAATTAGCAATGACTGTACAAGAGCACAGAAGGAGTGAGAGGGTGGATGTGAGACAGCTTGGCTCTTTCTGCAGCTCAGTTCAGGGCTCTTTCTGTCCCCCTGCTTGTCTCTGCCATATTTAAAACAGGCTGCTCTTCTTGAGTGTCCCACAGACGCTGTCACTCGCACTCTGGAATTCTGCAAAATGGCATGGCAGAAGTCAAAGTACTAATTCGATGTGACTCCACAATTACGAAGTGATCCTCAGAATTGAAATAGCAAACACTCTTGTCAGGCGACTGCAGCAAGATGCAGCCTGGCTTTTCATTTCCTCGTGCAGAAGCTGTTTCCTAAGTGTCAAAAATGACATCACCTTTCAGAAGGGTGAGGTGCTGGCAGTGATCAAAATCTTGTTTTCTCAAAACCGTTTTGAGAATCTTTTTCTTTTTCTTTTTTCTTTTTCTGGAACTGTGAAATTCCACCATACAGTATAAGACCTGATTTTTCTTCTAAACTGATGTAATTAATAAAAGAGCTCAGTGACACAGGAATCCTGTTAGAGGTGGACTTACATAACATATGTATTAATGAAACAAAGGTTCTTAAGGTCTCTCAATAATCATGGGGAGAAAAACTAGCACGTATTTCAGAGGCATAGCAGAGGGATAGTTTGTGACTAATGTCTAGAGGTTAGAAGTGGTGTCAGAACCATGCAAGCCAAAGATTATGTTTGTAAATTGATTCTTAGAAACTAAGCGAGGTCTAGCATAGGAATACACATACGATGGATATTCAATATGTATCATCTAACTAATATTGATTAGTTGAGTAGATCAATAATGCAGATAAAATTGCAGGAGCATGTTTAATTTTGCAAATACTTTGAAGAATGTATAAGTAAAATATTTATGCATTACTTATAAATTAAAAATTACTACCTAATTATCATATAAATTTAATTGCTTGCATTTTGTGCTTTAAATCTTCCAGTTGGCTTCCATAGCCTTAAAATAACCTTTAAGATTAGCGAGATAGCATTTCACTTGCTTCCCCCCCCCCACCCCCGCAGTCCTTATCACGGTTCACCTAGCGTTCTCCACACTCTGCTGCTTCTTTCACCTCAGGGATTCCACACGTGTCGCTCCTCTCTCAGGACTATCGCCCACTAGACGTACGCCACAAACCTTCCTCTCATTTCCTTCTTAGTTCTGGTGTCCTTACCTCAGAGGAGCTCTTGCGGCTGTCCCTCCTAAAGGGTCTGTACGCTCACTCTCCTTTCCTTGCCCTAGTGTATTTTCCTTCCAAGTACGTGTGACTGATTGAAATGCTAATATTTACATACTGGTTCGTGTCGAGGTTAGTAGCTGCCATAGACTATGCACCCACCATGGAATATAATACACACCACAAGGGGCCAACTGTTCTTATCCAGGCTCCTGGATGGGACAGATAAAAAGATTATGGCCAGCATGTTTGCATTCAGCAGGTAGGTAAGCAGAGACTGCGTGAGACAGCAAGGTATGGCAGGAGGGACATGAGACACCTTAAGGTCCTGAAAAGGTTTTCAAGTAAAAAACAAAGTTTTGCATTGACTAAAAAATATATATATTGCACACTAAGTTGGACCTCACTGCTTAGTGTTTACAGTAAGCTGTATAATTATGAATAGCTGTGACCATCCAGTGATGCTGGTTTTAAAGCATTGCTCCAAATAAATATTTATTCTCACGTCCTTCCCTCCCTTTTGTCTTAGCACTTCAACACGTCTGAATGTGTGGAGGTGAATTAGCACCTTGTATATGTTCTATTTTTCCTGGACAGAGAATGCAAACTGAAACTAATCTCCAGGCTTTGTAATAACAGAAACAAAGAGCTTCAAACTTGCAGACACAAACTCAGTGGTAAAAATGGGAGGGAAAATTGTCAAGAACAGAGAAAGAACAGAGGCGGTGGCCCTCATCCGCTTTCAAGCCTGCAGAGAGTGGCGAGTTCTAGAGGGTGCCCATCCTCTCAGTGTGAACAGGGCTGACGAGATTCTAAAGTTCATATTGCCCGTTGGAAATGTTCAGCCTGTGCCCATGGTCTCTTCCGGGGAAGTTAAATTTGATGTTAGATAATTCTCTGATTCTGTGATGTCCTAGCTGGCCTGTGGTATGGTTCAGATTCAGTCAATCTAGTATGATCCACTATTTATAATTCTCAGCAATCTGTGTTCACGTTACATTGCTTTGGGTTGTGACTTACAATCATAAACTGTAGTTTACATTTATCAACTTCAGTTATGAGAAAAATTGAGCAGGCAGGAAGATATAATTACATTATCATGAACTACCAGAAGACAAACACTGTGGCTCATACCACAGGACCACGGGACCATGGGACCATGGGACCACGGGACCATGGGACCATGGGACCACGGGACCACAGGACCATGGGGCCACAGGACCATAGGAGCACATGAGTTGGGCACACTCTCCCTAAAGGCTTGGTGTGTGCGTCTGAACTTTCACACAGCTCCACTAGTATGGAGGAAGCCTGGGTTCTTTTCTTTCTCTCTTCTCTCTCTGTCTCTCTGTCTCTGTCTCTGTCTCTCTGTCTCTGTCTCTGTCTCTCTTTCTCTCTCTCTCCTTCCCTCCCTCTTTTCTTTCTTTCCTTACATTATTACCAAACTAGAGTAACATTTCATGACAGAGATGTCAGAATTTTCAACAGAACTATAAGACTTTTTACAAAATGATCAGCCTTGTGCAAGCCTGCCATAATCTAGATTAATTTGTGGCGGTCTGTCAAGCCTAGAAGTAACAGAGAAAACCCAGAAAGACTAGTTTGTCAATTCAAGGCAGAGACTTCAATCCTTTAATCAGAGCTAAATGCTTTTACTTCTAGGGCAGCAAAGCTGTCCTCACAGTGGGACCACGGGACCATAGGACCACAGGACCATAGGACCACAGGACTACAGGACCATAGGACCACAGGACCATAGGACCACAGGAGTCAGTTTGTTATGGTTTGTCAATGTCTAAACAGTAGAAACATGCTCAAATTGCTCTTCAGATGGTATATTTTTAGGCAATAGCACTTTGTCAATGTTAAATTTTCTGTCCTTTTTTTCTGGAATGATTTGACTAATACCTCAGTATGCTCTCAGAATGTATTACTTTCAAAAATAGTAGTTTAGGAAAAGATGATCAAATTTTCAGAGAACTAGCTCAATACTAGGATGCAGCAAATAAATAATTGGTGAAGTAAAAAGTTAAGTAAGATTTACCCAGAAAGATAGAACAGAAAATCCTCTACTTGTGTCCAAACCTTTGTGCAAGTGACCATTTGTTGTTAATTAATTCTAATTTCTTCAAATGAGAAAGTCCTTGGCATCTTTATTCAGAACATTTGATGAACTAAGCTTTAAAAATAATGGAGGTGGTACAGTTCTCAGGCAAGAGAGCAGTATTTTTTCCCAATTACTTTTCCCCATGCACAGATAAAAAAATCCATAACTTCTGCATTCACTTGCCGGTTTTGCACGTTGTTATATAAGAAATGTAAACCATAGTTTATAAGACTTTATGTCATTGCTTTCTTAGGACGTTCAACATTATCTTACGGTCTTTCAAATGGAGTCACAATAGAAGGTTGTACTGTACTAAATTTATCTCATAATATAAAATGATAAGAGTAGTAAAACATTTAAAAGGAATAATTTGACTTAAACATTCATATAGGATGTACTGCTATAAATTTCACTGTTAAAGTTTCCAAAATTTCCTTCAATGTATGAAACAAAGTACAAATTCAACATTCTACCTAAACAACTTCCTCTGCTGGTCAAGTGTTTGAAATCAATATTTGTCTCCATATCAGCTCACCATTATAACCAGAAGCAATTGAAAAGCTAAGGACCAGATAATCTACTATAAATAATTTAGAGTTACCCCTGCAAAGCAAATCATTCAATACTACCGACGAAAGCAGTGTTTATATTTTTATGTTAAACAATACATCTTTGTGTGCTTTTCGTCTTTCCTCAACTTTTAAAGCTAACCAACCTATTTTATTTTATTATTAATTTTCTGATCTAGAATTTATAAATATTTCTCACATATTTTTATCAGGTTAGTCAGGTACAGAATGAAATTTCTTCAAGTTTTTAAGCAACTCTAAAATCTTTGTGAAAGAAATGAACTAATTTGAATTAAACACCCCCTGAGCCTTTATACCTTTGTAGAAAGTCTGGGTCTAGTGATTTGACAAAGAGCTGTCAGATCAAGGTATCCAGAAAAGATATAATTGGGAGCGAATCACTTTTAACCTTTTGTTCTCGTCCTCACTGAACGACTGCTCTTAGGGTCCAACTTCACGTAAGTGTAAATTTAGAGATTATTTAAAAAAAAAAATTGAGATCATGGCTCTAACTACTACAGTACAATGGATCTGGATTGTGGAAGAGAAAAATGTCTCTCAAATCTTCTCCCTGCTACAGGCTGCCGAGTACTTAACCTGGGGAAGGAATCCCATCCACGCGTGCAATGTCTTAGTAAGATGGGGCTCACTAGAGAACATACCTAGAAATGATCGTTGGTCATTTGGGAAGCATTGTCTGCTTGGGAACTGCTGGTTAGGTCCAGACGGACAGAGGCTGCCACAAAGCACCCTGTACACCATATTGGCTTTTTATACCTATGCCCAGAGGACTAGTGTATCCCTTCCAAACACTGATTGTGGACAGATAGCAAGTAATTTGCTCTTAAATGAATTCTCTTTTAAATGATTCTTTGTTGAAAACAAGCATTAATGTTCTGTGATTTGAACAATCTTGCTCACCTGTACCTGTTAATCTGAGCAAGAAATCTGACAACAAAATTACATAATATAACAACCATTGTTAGTTTGCTATTCTTGTTTTGAAAATCTGTATGATGCGTATTGTTGTATGTTACTGTTTTTGTCTTTGTTTTTTGCTATTTGCTTTTGCTGTTGTTTTTGTTTTTACTCTTCAAGTCAAAGCAAATTTTAAAAGATGATTAAATCATTTAATAAAGTTTTAAATTAACATTCTCTATGAGGTATGTTGTAAGTTGATTTTAATCCTAGATGCTCATGAAAATGTCCTAGAAATTTCTAGGAACATGCTAGGGCAGGCCCCGTGTCAGCTGCGTGGTCCTTGGCTGTGATCCCAGGTGTGGGCAGGACTGGGAGGCGCTTTGCAGCACTGAGCTCATATCTCTGCTTTAAGTGTACCTACAGCTTGTAGTTTAGATAAGCACATAGCCCAAATATTAGGAAGGCTTCTGTTTCTACCATTCTGGTAGCCTAGAGCACATCAGAACACACTTTCAATATATTATTTTAATTTTTTTTTTTTTTTTTTAGCTGACTCAGGCTGCCTTAAGGGCAGGTCTGGTGTGGCTTGTGGAGCTGGGGATCGAACCATGGTCCCCTGTGTCTGACTGAGTTTGCCCAAGCAAGTGCTTTAAACAACTGAGCTAATGCACAAGCCCAAAACTATTTTTTGTTTATTTACTTGACTCAGGGTCTCACTACACAGTTCAGACTCACTGCTAGTACACCCAGTTTCAGGGCTGGCACTCAGGATAGAACCCGGGTCCTTGCACTTCAGGCAGTGCTTAGACATCAGAGCTATCTCCTCAGCCCAAAACTTGAGAAGGATTCTTTTCTTATAGGCGGGGGTGGGTGCTGGCTCAGGCTACCTTACGTGCAGGTCTGGTGTGGCATGTGGAGCTGGGGATTGAATCATGGTCCCCCGTGCCTGACCGAGTTTGCCAAAGCAGGCACTTTAAACAACTGAGCTAACCCATAAGCCCCCCTCAATACATTATTTGAAAAAAAAATTGAAGTTACAAGAATATAAAAATCCACTGAAGCCAGGCTTAAACCACAAAAGCGCGGGAGTAGGTGAATGCTGGAGATAGATTACGGTCCTTCCTCATTTGTTGACTGAGAGCCATCCCTGCAATTAGATTATTAAATGAGTTGGTCACTGTATGAGGAACTGTACATGTTATGTACATGACAATATTCAGAACAAAGAGATGGTCACAGGGAGCCCCACCCTGATGAGTTTGCTTCTGTTTGCATGACTTTTACTGTAATGTATGTCAGAACTTCACACTTCAGCACTGCGCTACACAGCACAGCCAGCGGGACTTATACTACTGAATGGGCAAGGCACACTGTACAGAAGGACACTGGGGCTCCGTGAACAAGACATACAGAAGAAGGATCGGTCCTAAGCCTGAGCAGTGGGGCTGACGTCCCGACAGGGCGCCTCACCCCACGCAGTCACTAAAGAGGCAGGATGTGAAGGGAAGAATGTCTGTCCTCAGATTTCGGCCTGGAGCCTGAACTGCAGATGGGTGGACGGATGCTGGGGGCAGGCCACAGGCGCACTGTGTCAACAACCTTCTTAAATAAAAAGAGTAACCCAGAATAGCACCTGCCTCGCAAGCGCAAGGTCCTGAGTTCAATCCCTGGTGGAAACAAAGAAAAAAGAAAAAAGAAAAGAAAAAAAATAGAACCCATAAAAGTTAAGGTCCCGGGGGGCCGGGGAGATGGCTCAGTGGAATAAGCGCTTCCCTGGCAAGCACAAGGGCCTGAGT
>NDGM011186797.1:0-20128 GCA_002564305.1 Octomys mimax
TAATAGGACAGTTTCAATAATTAATACATTGCATATTGTTGTCTTCATAGTGGTTATTTGTAGCACAATATGCAGACGTGCTATCCTGTCCAAACACTATTAGTACAAATCTTTCTTCTCCTTGAATTAAGAGAAAGTAACCGTATATCTATCCTATTTTGTATATGCAGATAAAAACGGTCCTCCATTTGTATAAAGATAATTTTTATATACTATGAAATAAAATTTGAAGTATTTTATAAGTATCCAAATGCTACAGCATTAGATATTGAAATTATTGTTTTCCATAAGAAATGCAATTTCACTGTAATCCAATTAAATTATAACTTGGAATTGCATGTGGACTACACAATGATTTTGAAATAATAATATCTCACAATAATGTGCATAAAGTATTTTAGTTATTTATATCTTTAATATTCTCAATAATTTCTTACGTTGTTTGTACCACATAGTTTTTAAATAAGCTTCATGTCATATTCAAGGACATAATATAAGAGCTTGCTAACATCATATTGCTAGTAGCGACATAACACTAATGTGGGGTTATAAGGTAAAGAAAAAACAAACAGGGGAAGCAAGAGGATTACACATCTGCTGCTGTTGTTGCTGAGAGGGGCCATGGCAGGACCTCCTGACCCTGGCTACAGCGAAGTTCCAGAACTAGGGACCAGGTATTCATCAAGGTTGGGCAGGAAGCCAATAATTTCTAAGACAGAAATAGTAAAGGTAAAAGCAAGCCCTAGGAGATGGCTGATTGACTCCAACCTCTGCTCTCCAGAGAACTCCCCTGCGCTCTCCTCTCGGAAGCCTCCCCTGAGCCCTTAAGGGAGGAGCCACTTTTAGCAGTAGGGCCTTCCCAGTAAGGGAGGTAGGTCCACAGGGACCCGACCCCAGAGGGCGCTTCAATCTCATGCCCCGTCTCGCACTCCCTCTTGCATGTAATCTCTGTACGTGAAATGTCAGGCCAGATCAGCATTTGCTGTCTTAGATTTTTCTGTATTTTTCTGCTCTCCAAACTTTTTTCTTGTCTTGTTTAGCTGAATTTCCAGTTAAATGCAATTTCACTATAATCCAATTAAAGCAGTATTTCTAACCGTGAGCCCTGAGGACACAAGGGGAAGATTCATTACATACTTGTAAAACTACTGGTAGTTTTTACTTCCTGCCCTCATTGGAGATTAATGAGGTATTTATAGAGAAAACACTGGGAGTTATTTACCATGCATGGCATTGTGATTTTGAAAAAAAGAATGTAATTTAAGTTTGGAAGATCTGATAGTCAACTTCTAGAATCAACAGCTTTTTAAAGTAAGTTCCCACCCTATGTGAAGATGATCCCCACATCCCAAGAAAGCCAAGTACATTTAGGACTTCACATTCTTTACCTTGGGGTACGAATTGAAAACAGATTCACTTTCCTGAATTTCCTGTGTGTTGCCAGAGCCTTCCTCTCACAGTAAACTTTTGTCTTTTCTTCCTTTCATTTTTCCTACCACCTAGTAACTAATGGAAAGTTTGGGGAGACATCTTTGATCTTCTATATAGTAGAATTTCAAATTATTTATTGATTAACCAAACTAATGTCTTAGTGAGTGTAAGTGAATGTGTAACTCAGAAGTAGAAAAGCAGATTTTCTGACCTAATTCTAAACATCTGCTCTCAGCTTCACACAGCAAGGAGCAGCCTTATAAGAATGCGCTGGGCCCCATGAGTGAAATTTCTCTTCCCTTCCTCTTTTTCTAAGATGAATGGTCCCACTCCTTCCATCGAGCTCCAGGACAGTGCCTCTGGTAAAGCTATGACCCTAGGAAACCCAAAAGCAGGACGTTCTCCTGATTACTGGGTTAACTTTCCCCAACTTGTTTCCCTGTCCTTTGGATAAACAGGATGCTGCAGATTTTCCTGGTGAAGCATCTGCAGTGATGAACAAATCTGACTAAATCAACCTGCTTGTCTACGCCTTCCATGTCTCTTTCTCCCCCTAACTGCTACCTTTTCTCCTAATTTTCCAATATTATATATAAGCCTGCTTTGGACTTTTTAACTACAGCACCATTATCTCTTACGGAGTAAGCCTGTACCCCTACAGAAATTTCTTAAATTCTGTGGCGGCTCTAAATCCCTTTGTTACATTTCAAAATCTATTTACATAATTTTCAGTGTTTAGCATGAACTCTTTGAGGCCACCAGAGTAAAGTAAAGCTTTGCAATTTATTTGGCTGTTTATTGTCCTTCAATTGATTTCACGTTTCTGGGAGATGCCCACTTCCAAAGGGGGAGGGACAGACATGGGAGAATTAATGTCAGGGACAGACATGAGAGAATTAATGTCAAACATGTACCAACTCCAACTCAGGCTTCAATTACAGAGACCAGTCAGTAAATTCACATGAATTAGCTCTCTATTTTGTGATAAATCACACACACACACACACACACACACACACACAATTTGATTTTATGTTTTCACAAGCCTTATACTTTTGACATTTTAATCTAATTTTACACACATGCTACACACAAAGGAAAAGATCCCAAGTTTGAAAAGGTTGGAGTAGATCTCAAACCTCCATTTTTATGTTTATATCTTTCTACCATGTTCCTTTTAAGGACACATTTTCACCTAAAACACATGCACTACAGGTATCTCGTTTAATATTTTTTTGTGCTAAAATGAAACTCTAATCATTAAGCAATGACTCCCCAAAACAGCAACAGTTGCACCATACTTTGAAAATAATACCACTAATTGTATGTGCTACAATGTAAATTTTGTTGTTTTTATTTTATCACAATGAAAGAAACCACATACACAAATCCAAGTAGTCTTCCACTTAACACTTTTTTTCATATACTCTTTCCTTAAAGGTTAAGTTGATAATTACAAAGACTAGGATGAAATGCCTAAGCTGTTTTCATTAAGTTAAAATATTGTGTAATGTTTTCATTTTATTATCTTTATTGCAACTTTACTAGGATAAATATAGATTTTTATAGCACAGACAGAGATAGTATCATCGCTTATCAAAAGCTACATCTCACTGGGGGACTAAAATGAGTTTTAAAACACTAAAGTTTCCCTCTATTAGAATGTCATTTTTCATGAGAAATGCACTGCTTGCACTGAGAATCTTCTTTTGGCCTGCTGGACCAGAATGAATCTTGAGTCTTTCTTTGAGTTTCTACTTGGCAGACTCATGACAAGATGTTGATGATTTCAAGCCCATTTTCCAGCCCACACTTCCCTCCTAAGCACCAGGTCATATATCCTCCTGCCTTGTAGATATCTCATTGATATCCCTTAGATACTTGAAGCTTTACCTGTCTAAAGCTGTATTAATTTTTTGTGTGATCTCAGACCTGCTGCTGCTTCTGTACTATTTATTTCATCAAAGATTATAACTATCCCTTCAGCAATCTGATCAAGATAGTGGGGCATTATTTGTAAATTCTCCTTTTCTGCTCATACTGTATCAATCACCATATTCTTCAGAGCTCGTCAGCTTACCCCTCAAAAGTCCTTTCTCAAAAGAGCAGTTTATGCATAGCCACAAACACGTGCTCAAGTGAGATGTTCCATTTTAGTTGTCCAGAGTGACACACGTAGTTGTCTCTTTGTTCAGGTAAGTTGATCCCTGTGAGCATGGAAGTGAGATTGGGTCTAAGCCTAGAGAAAATGTTGGCAAAGAAATCTACAGAAGATTAAAAAGTAGTACATCATTTTGTGAGATTTTAAGAAGACATTTTAAATCTTCGATTTTTTTTGTTTTTGTTTGTGTTTTTGTGCTCTTGACTAGTATTTAAATGTCTGCAGTAATTTGACATTCTTTCTGTTGGAGAAGCAGCTACAAACCAAGTGGAGAAATTGTGCAATGGAGCATCAAAATCCAAGATTTCAAGTTGTACAAAGCTACAGAGATAAAGACAGCACAGAGATGGTACAAAAAGCAGATGTGTTGATCAGTGGAACAGAAGTGAAGATGGAAAAAAAACCCCAGCCACCTCAGCCACTTGACCTTTTTTTTTTAGAGTCTCGCTATGCAGCTCAAACTCATAGTGATCCTCTTGTCTCAGCCTCCCCAGTGCTAGGATTTCAGGTGTGCATCACCACTCCCAGTTTCATTGGCCAGCAGGGCACAGGCTGACAGGGCATGTGGTAATGGGGATTGAACTTGAGTCCTTATGCTTGCCACACAGGGGCTTAGAACTTTCAGCTTTCTCCTTGGCCCACCCATCTGACTTCTGACAAAGTCGTAAGATAAAGGAATCATTGCTGTTTTAGTAAATGTCAGCTAGAAAACTGGTTATCTACAAAAAAGAATGATTCTGGAGCCGTGTCTCTCACCATGCACCAAAATAAGATAAAAATGAGTCAAGGATATGGGTATAAAAAACAAAAACACTTAGTCTGATGGACGATAGAATTGGTAACTCCTCAATGCTTAGGACTAGGCTATTTAAACTGAACTCCAGTGGCATAAGGAATAATACCAAGAATGAATAAAAGGGATTATACCACATTAAAAGGCTTCTGTATAGCAAAGGAAACAACCTACAGAGTGGGAAAAAATTAGCCAGCTAGTGCATAGAAAAGGACCAACATCTTACATGTATAAAAAACTCAAAGAAAATTAGAAAACCCAGAATGAAAGATCCTCAAAACTGGGCAACTAGAATAGACATTGCTAAAAAAGAGAATTACATATGACCAATAGATGCATGTAAAAATGTCCAACACCTCTGAGAATTATTGAAATGAAAATTAACAGAACACTGAATGTCCATCTTTCTCCAGAGAAAAAGGCATTACTGTGAACTTGGGAAACAATCAATACTGGCAAGCATGTAGGGTGAAAGAAGTCCATCTACTTGGTTGGTGGAAATATAAACTACTGCAGCCACTGTGGAAATTGGTGTGGTGATTTCTTTAAAAATTAAAAAGAGAAATCTCATGACACAGTAATACCCACACCACCATCCTACGACAGTGATCCACGCATACACATCACAGTCCAACTCATGACAGCTAAATCCTCCTCACAGCAGGTAACACCGAAAGCAGACTGTGTGCCCGTCAAGAGATGGATGCATAAAGGAAATGTGCTGCATGTGCCTAATGCAGTACTCTTCAGCCATAAAGAAGGATTCAGTGGAGTCATTCGCAGAAAAATAGATGCACCTGGAGACCATAATACTAAGTAAAATAAACCAGGCACAGAAAGCTAACTGTCACATGGTTTCTCTATATGAGAAACCCAAAATACAAAAAAGCTTAAGAGCCAAGTAAAAAAAATAGAAGATAGGAAATAGGGGTGGGAGAAAATGATNTATATATATATATATATATATATATATATATATATGCCAAAATTAAACCTATTATTATGTGTAATTAATATGCACTAAGAAAATGAAAAAGGCTTCCACTGAATTCTACCTGTCAAAGATTGTTCCACCTCTTGATAGTACCACCCCAGAGATCCAAGTCTTCAACACATCAGCCTTGGGGGTATCAAAATGGAAACCATAGCAGTCATCACCTCCCATCGTGCCATTATTTATGTGATATAAAGAAGGAAAACTGCAAACAATTTCTGACCTTGCGTTTTCTTATGCAGAAATTTCACTTCAGATATACTTACATGCAGAATGCCAATGTATATTTGCTCTGTTCCACCTTTCCAAATGTGCGTCTTTGTCACAGTTCATGACTGCAGTGTGGCACAAGGGATGAGAGGTTACTCAGAGTCAATATCTAGTTTAAACTTGAGGGCCCAAAGGTGCTGCCTTATCCAAGGCCCCTCAGTGTGGGAGCATCTCAATGAAACACAGCAGCACAGAGGCTTCTGTGGCTGTTCATTGATAGGTCCAGGAGGAAAGGATAAAGGAATAAAGGACACCTCTACAGGAATTCACATAGTCCAGGAAGGACAGGGTGTTCTGCTGTACTACTGACCTTAGGGCCATTCTCAGTGATAAATCAGAAGCTGGTAAAGAGAGTGCACATGTGTCTTAAGACAATGTGTTTTGATCCTACTTGGACTCATGGCTCTGTATGCTATCTAATCATGCATTTTGGGCAGGAGGCTTGGAAAGCTGCCTGATCTCTGCACATGCATCTCATGCACACCTCTGGCCAACACCCTTTCACAGTGTCTTTTGTATCACTGTTTGATCATAGTACTTTTGGAATGGCCACTAAGCTTCATGCATGTTGTGTCAATCACATGAAACACACAAAGTGAGGCTATCTCACATGATGGTGGCATGAAGCTCAGCCACATATAGCAAGTGTAACCCTCACCACAAGTGGCTCCTGGCCTACTGCCTGATTGATGCACACTGAAAGACTCTGTCTGCTTCCAGGAACATACAATTTCAGGAATTTATAAAAAGTGCATTATAGAATTTTTGAAGTAGCATACATGAATGAAAACAAAACTCTCTTCTTTGATCTCTATCCACTTTATACACTTGTGGGTGGCTTTGCTGCAGTCAAATAATGTGCAGATAGGCAGGACGAGAATTATGTCAAGGAAATTGATTCTAGTGGTTAGGAATTTGTCACCATGACAGGAAAATCATTACTCCCACAGGAGTTGCTTCTGGTACCTGGTAACAGATACCAAGCTGGTCATTAGGGAAACATAGCAAAAGGCAGATCTTGAGCACATAGAGAACAAGCTACTTTCCAACTTTGATAGCTCTCAGGAGCATGGGAGAGTGTTCAGGCTGTGTGGTGCATTGTTTTTATTACATTGCACAGCACTTAAATCCCTGTTAGTGTATCTGATTGACAAGAAACACAGGAGGGCTGAGCAGCCCACCTGATTTTGCATAACTAGCAATTATAGGGAAAAGTCTCAAAATTAAGAAGTCTGACTGCAAAACTCAAAGAGTATGTTCCACAGTGACATGCTCGCTCTAGGTAAGTTGCCTGAGCCAGTAGCCTTTCTGTTTATGTGCCAGGTGTTCATAAATTAGGCATCTGTGAAGTCAGGAAGCAGCTCTGTAGCTCTGGATTTGTGTCAGAAGCGATCACAGCCCTCTGTGGGCTCCACTGGGGGAGCAGTCCACACAGGTGCACTTGCCATCCAAATGTGTGAGAGGCTGAAAAGCCCTTGTTTGTAATTCTATTTGCATTTCAGAAGTTTTTTAGGTAACAAGCTCTTAAAATTCTTTTTTCAATTCCAAAGTTCACCATTCACTGTTAACATTTTATACAATATAGAAGTCTACAAGAAGCATGTTAGCATATCTTCCTTCTATTCTTCACTCTTTTGTGGGTAAATCATTGTTAATACTTTATTATGTATCTTCTATAATAATTTTTACATTCACATACTTTTAAAATTTCATTGCCATAAAAGTGATATCAAACTACTCACATGTTATGAAATTTACCCTTTTATTCACTGATAAGTCATCCAGACAGAAACTCAGTTTGATCTATTCTAGTTAAAAGGTGAAATTATTGGCATCTATATTCCAAAAAAGAACTGAATAACTCAACTCTTAAGAAGACAAAGGTAGACATGTTGTTCTACACCTTCTGGTACCAAACACTTGAACACTCTTCTTTTGCCTCACTCTTCACAGATTGTCACTTTGATTTCTCTCATCGCAAAGCAAATTATCTCTATAGGACAGAAGATGTCATTACCAACAACTGCCATGTAGGACACCAGAGAGACAGTCTCTCACAGAAAACGCATAGCAAGGCCCAGATTGACACAACTTGGACTGGATGTCATATCTGTTCTGTTTGTGTGTAAGAGACCAAGATACAGTGATCAGCACACTGTGGAATCCTGGAATCTCTAGATTAGCCAAAGGACAGGATCACTACAAATTCACTGGCTCCCATTCAGCATCTACAAATTGGTTCTGCTCATAAATTTATTTCTAGTGTTCATATGTCTGTCTGTCTCCTATGACATTAAATAAATCTTTACAAGACAGTGAGCCATATTAATTGTTTGTGTTTGGTATTTCTTCTTTGTATTAATTATCTTGTATACTTCACCCTCACCTCTAAACTCCATCCAAGTATAACATCAATAAGAAAATATTAAATAAATTGTTAATTAATGTACTTAATGACTTGTTTGTTTTTGCATGCAATTAAGAATGAAATAGATGACATCAAGAAAGAAGAGCTGCAGGCTTTCCCTTTGTATTTCTCAGTATTTCAAAATATAGGAACTAATTTGATGCTCAAGATCCAAGTTAGCAAAGACCACTACCACAGAGAGAACTTTTTTATTTGAGGAAACTATGCATCACTTTTATGCATGAAATGAAATTATGCATGCAATTAAGAGAAGATAGTGTTTCTTCATAGATCTCAAACATTACCAGAGCTGCTTAGATGTCTTTCAGTAGTATTTTACCAATGAAGACAATAAAAAATTAGGACAAATGTCACATACTAATATTAGTCACCAATTTAGTAGCTTAGAGATTTTTATCTTTGAGTAGTTCTTATTCAATCCTTTACAATCAAAAGGAAAAAGAACTAATGCTTCATTTTCTGTGATTTGTTTCCATTTGTGTATTAATTTATTTTTATCAACACACATATTTTCTTTATAAACCTTTTGTTTGTGTCAGCTGTATAAAGGTAGAAATACAGAAATAGAAACTCAGAATACAGGGTTGGCCAAATAGCTCAGTAGATTAAAGCGGCTGCAAGCAGGCTCAGGGGCCAGTGGTTTGATCCCTGAGCATGCTGTGCTGGGGATCAGCTGACCCCAGGGCGTGCTGAGAGAGCAACTGAGACTGGGCGTGGTGGCACGTGCCTGTAATCCCAGCTCTTGGCAGGCTGTAAACAGGCGTATCACTACAAGTCCGATTTAGTAGTGAGACCCTGCACACCCCATAGAACCTTCCCTAAAATACACACAAAAAACGAAAAGAAAGAAACTTAGAATACAAAAATATAGAAGTAGGTTAAGAAGACAACCTTGGAGATAAGATCACAGAACATAAAGATGCTGTAGCAGAGGCACCTGCGTAGCTCAGTGAAGCCAAAGAAGAGCTCATATTCTTCAGGATTTGAGAGGAGATTTTGGTGTGTTTTCAAAATATTTATGTATGATTATGGAATGTATTTCCTTAGAACCTTTCAGTGTCTGAAGAAAACATAACTAATAGGGACTTTGAGGATCTTGCTATATCGTTTCAATATATCGTTTCTACACTTCAGCTATAGGAGTCTTCATTCCATGTACTCATAATTCATCAGTTTTGCCCTGAATACTGCCACTGGCTGCACAGCTTGTTCTATGCTTCACATCATTCATTTAATATTTCTCTCTTTATTTACTTTCCTATATAGCTAATATTCACACAAGTGCCAGTTCTTCAGGGAAAACTTCAATCCACATAAATGTCAATTAGTTTTCTTTCAGTAGTATCCACTGGTGATTAGATTAATCATTTGCTCAAAATCTGTCATTATCACTATTTCACAAGTTATTTGATGAAGAGAGCTTTTCCTTTGGTAATCTTCCAGTGCCTAAATTAGAGGAGGGTTTATGGCATAAATTTTTTAGTTATCATGAATAAATGAGTTTTGTCACCAATGAAGGAAATGAAGTAAAAACAAGCAGATAAAAATAGGTGGGGCTAGAGCTGGGGAGATGGCTCAGTAGAATAAGTTCTTCTCTGACAAGTGCAAGGGTCTGAGTTCAATCCCTGGTTCTGGAAAAAAAAAAAAAACGGTGGGGATTTCTAAGGGAAAGATATTATGTTCAATAATTTATTTATTTTATTTTATTTTTTGTATTTTAGGGAAGGGGCTACAGGGTTTTCAGGGTCTCACTAGTAAATCAGACTCATAGTGATCCCCTTCTTTACAGCCTCCCAAGAGCTGGGATTACAGGTATGCACCACTAGGCCCATTCTCAATTGCTGTCTCAGCATGCCCCAGGGGTGGGTCCAGCACCGCAGGCCAGTAAATTGAACCACCGGCCCCTGCACCTGGTTGTAGGTTCTTTAATCTGCTGAGCTATTTGGCCAGTCCTATGTTTAACGTTTTTTAAAAAATCAAAGGCATCCGAAGTTCTAGAAACTTAATGTAATGTAATGTATCATAAAACTAAAGTGAAAGTGAGACTATTAGAAGATAAAGTTGGAGTAAGACTTTTCATAGAGATTCATGAATGAGAAACTAAAGAGCTTGTAATTTATTCTTTTGGCAGAGGTAATGACTTAAAGGTTTTCAGAGAGATGTAGCATGATATTTAGTTTGATAAAATAATACCATTATGAATGTGTGAGGAAATTAGGATGTTTGTGCAGTGGAGTGAAGTAGACTCTTAGGTATACAAATACCCATGAAGATGAGGGAAATGGGGGGAGCCATTCAAATATTAATAAATGGTAAAGTTTTCAGTTTTCTAGCTGGGACAACCTACAGACTGTTAACTCTAAAATCAGAATAGAAATTACCACTCTGAAGTCATACATCTTTTCTCTGTGAAAAAGTTTATACTTAAATCTTGATATCACAAATGAGGCCAGAAAGGCTTTATATTAAGACACAACTTTGGGACTAACTCTTGAGGACAACGTGGGGTGTTAGCCAGACCCACTACTCAGAAAATAGAACAAACTATCTTTAAACCAGGCCCTTGAAATGCCTGCAAATAATCCCAGTGACAAACAACAAGAAACAGAAATGCAAGAAAATTCATGAGAATTCAGTAAATATTCTGTAGAAATTGAAAAATGAACACTCTCTCCTCCTCCTTCCCAGGGCAGGGAGCCTGGGGCTCCCCTTTAGAATATGATAACCAAGAACACAGGACTCTCAAACTTGTGTATTTAATTTAACTGCCTTTCCAAGGAGAGTGGGCCTTCAACCCTTTGATCTTGCTTAGCTACTTCTTTGCTGACCCTGAAGGCTCGGCAAGAGCAGCTCGTCAGCAGAGCCTCCCTCCTTCCACCCAATCACCACTTGTGGGAAGGCAGCTGGACCTGTAGTGTGGGAATCTGAGCCATCCAGAGCCCAATTCCTCTTGGTTCAGCAGCAGAGTGATGATCTCATGCCGAGTCAGACAAGCCAATCAGCCCCAGGCCACTTCCTCCTCAACCTCTGCCAGACAGAAGGGTGGCAGTGACAAGTTTGCCACTGTCTTTATCCCAGCTCCACAGACCTTTTACCATATCTTTATACCTTTCCTGTACCCTTTTCCCTTGTCTTTACCCTTAGCTCAAAGATTTTTTTCCTTATTCACAAATGACATAATATTTTATATGGAGGACCCCAAGGAATCCACTAAAACACCATTAGAAATAAAAGTTCACTGAGTTCAAGATACAGAACAATGTAGAATTTTTTTCTGTATTTCTATATGCTTGTAATGAACAATTGGCAAAACAACTCTACTTATAATAATATCCAAATAATTCAGTACATTGAATTAAATTCACTTAAAGAAGTGCAAAACCTATACTCTTAACACCCAAAATGTTGAAGAATACTAAAGAAGATTGAAATAGACAGAAAAATAACCCTTGTTTGTGGATCTGAAGATTTAATATTTGTCTTACTCTTCTCTCACTGTTGGAACAAATATGTGACACCAAAAATGAAGGAAGGAAAGATTTATTTAGCTCAGGCAGTGGAGGTTTCAGTCCATACTCAGCTGGCTCCAAGGCAGAGAGGCACAAGGCAGAGAGCAACCGTTCATGGTGGTGGTAAAAAGCAGGGAGAGCAAGTCTGTCTCTCTTATACTGCAGTCAGATTATCTGCCCCAGGCTGGGGTAGTAGTCACACCCATAATACCAGCAGCACTTATACCTATAATCCTAGTGGATCATGAGTTATTTATAAACTCTAGAAGTGTGCCCCATGACTGCATGAGGCTTTGGGCAGACAACTAGACACAAACCATAACAATATCATTATATTGTGTGCTTACCAAATGAATCCACTGATTCAAAATAACACTTATAAAACTACCAGCATGTTTCTTTGTAGAAATTGGCAAGATAGTATCAAAATTATTTTAAAATCTCAGGGACCTAGAAGAACCAAAAGAATATTTTTAAGACAGGTATCAAGTAGGAGGACTCATACAAATTTCAAAATGTATTACAAAGCAATTGAAACCAAAATTTATGATGCTGGCATTATTGTTAACCTATAGATTAATAAAATAAAGATGTAGTGCTGAAATAACAATACATTTATAGTTACCTGATTTTTGACAAATACACCACTCTGTTCGGGTGAGGCAGGGAATTAGGGCATGACCAACTGGCAGGGCAAGTGAGATTTTGTGTCTTTGAAAAATACAGAGATCCAGGCCACCTGTGCAGGAAAAAGCTTCTAGAGCCTTGGATCTGGGACCCATCAGAAATTACTATCTTCTATTCTGTTGAAAAATAAAGCAAGATTCGATAGCATGACTTTGATCTGATATTAGCCTGAATAACTGGAGATACCAAGGATCTCCGTCATGAACTTCATGGTCATTCTCTCTCTCTGTCTCCCTCTCTCCCTCTCTGCCTCTCTTTATCTCTCTATCCTTCAGAGCATACTTCTTTTCCTACCTTTAATGAATGTAAAACCTCACTACTTCTTTTGTATTGTCTTGCACAATTCTTTGCTAAGGACACTAAGAATCTGGAAAGTTTTTGGAAAAAGCCTACTGAACTCCAGTACCAGATAGAAAGAGAAAAAGAGTTTTGTTTTATTTTTCCACAGAGAAAGCTGCAATAATTGCACAGCCACATTCAAAAGAATGGAGTTAGATTCCTTCCTCACACCTTTTGAAACACTGACTTGAAAATGCCTCAAATATCTAGATGTAAAATCTAAATCTACTAAGTTTTAAGGAAAAGGCAGCAGTAGATATTAATACTTGGATTTGGCCAAGTATTCTTAGGACCATCACAAATAACAGAAGAGAAAAAAGGTTAACTGAATTCATCAAAATTAAACTTTTTGTGATATAAGAGAAGACAGTGAAAACACGAACCACCAAAGAGGAAAAGCTACTTAAAAATCATGTATTTGTTAGTGGACTTGCATCAGAATATATAAAGAACAGTTGCCACTCAATAATGAGACAGCCTATTATAAGTGCGTAAAAAGTTGGAACAGGTACTTCTCCAAGAAAGAAGTACAAATGGCCCATAAGCACATAAAACAATGCCTTACACCCTTAGTCACTATGAAAACACAAATCAATAATTTGGAAGCAATGAGGGAGTTACTCAGAAGCTTAAATATATGCTTGCTACCCATGTAGGAAAGCAAATTTCTCCATAATAATGGAAACTCATGTGTCCCATAATCCAAAACTATTTATATGAAAATGATTATAATCCTGTAATATTATACAAAAGTATAAAGAAAATACAGTCTATGCCTGTTGCAAGAGACCTGAGAGAGAAAACTGGGGCTGGTAGGGTATGGTGAACTTCTTCAGCTTTAAGATGGAGATAGCTGGAAGGAATCTGCATGAATGTAAAGAAAAGACCTGCTGGAGGTGCTTAAGCCTCCCGATACAGTGAGCGGCACAAGTAGTGACAAAAAATCAAGAGGCAGGCGGCTCTGCCTATACTTGGTGTGGAACACAAAGGTCCTCAACTCCAGTGAACTCATATACCCAGAGCCATGTGGGGCACTGACGCAGGCTGTGGTGCATGCCAAGGGAAAGCACATGCTGCAGTGGGTCTAGCTTAAAAGCCTCAGCACATTTCATGTATTAGTGTGGCGCAGTCCAAGGCCAAAGACCTGGGGATCCTCAGTGCCCTGGTCACAGTTCCAGAGCCCAAAGAGCCCCTAGCTGGTTTCACATTGTTCTCACACCTTGAAGGTAGATCCTCTCCCTCAGTTCACTCACTCCCACACAGATTTTCTCTAGAAATCCTCTCATATATTTAGAAATAATGCTTTCCTATCTCTGGTGTTGCTTCATCTAGTTGAGTTAGCATGTGAAATAGACAACTACAAGGTCTCTCACTGGAATTCAAGGAAATATTTAGCATTTCCCTTGCTTTCAAAACTCTCAAAACTAACCATGGAGTTTAAGTTTTATAAGGCTGCCAGCATCCACAGAAGAGAAGGAAGGAGAAGAGAAAGGGAGAGCAGAGGAAGGACAAAGGGTAGGAAAGGGAAGAGGAAAGGGAAGGGAGAGGAAAGAAAGGGGAGGAGAAGGGTCAGAGGTAAGGGTAGGCAAGAGAAAAGGAGCAGAGAGGAGAGGGAAAAGGGAAAGTGAAGGGAGAGAAAGAGAGA
Source organism: Octomys mimax (assembly GCA_002564305.1). Lineage (NCBI taxonomy): Eukaryota > Metazoa > Chordata > Mammalia > Rodentia > Octodontidae > Octomys > Octomys mimax. The sequence goes on from NDGM011186797.1 coordinate 14,258, forward strand.
AGAGAACTACTGTCTACTGGACTCAAAGTGCAGAGGCAGGATGGGTGCATTTCCTGTGAGGCTCTCCTCTCCTCCTCTGACTTCCTATGTCTTTCATTCCTTCTTCTTCTGAGAAGAGAGATGGTTCAATAAAAATGAAGACAGGCCATCCAAATAAATAACCCACCCCCCACATGCATGCCTGCACACACACACTCTTCTGTCCCGTTCTTACATCATAATGTCTAGTATAATTCTTTCTGCAGACTGGATACCACCCTTCCTACTAGACTATATATAAAGTGGCAAATGCATTTATGCCATGCTTCCATTCCCAGAGGGAAACAGAGATTTAAAAATCTGTTTCAGATGGGTCTAACTGTACTCACTGAAAATTAGGGATGATATGAAAAGACAAAACAGCTATCATAAAGAAAAATATATTTCTTTTCTTTAAAACAAGTAAAATAAAATGAAGCTCAGCTACTGACATCATAAGCATAAATGTTTTCCAGGCAAACACAGACCTAACTTGTTTCAAAAAAGCTGTTTGCACCATATAAGTCTTGGAATCCCAAATTTCTGGAATGGGTTAAATGTTTTATCTCTAAGAAACATTCAAGAGCCAGCACAGGTAAAGGGTTGACTATTTGATGTTTGATTTACCTCCCTTAACATTTCAATGAGTCATCATTTGGTGCTGATTTTCAATTCATCTACTTGTGAAGCTCTAGAAATTTAGTGATAAGAAGAAAAACATGATTTCATTTAGAAGAAGTACATATTCGAGCAGCTATGAACCTCAAGATTTCAAAACCATTTAACCTTACTGAAAGCAAGCAGACTCAGAACACAGTCAAGTGAGAAGCCAATGCCAAGAGAAGCCCCACGTGTCCATCTGTGTGGCCACTCTGTGGTTAGGCTCTTGTTTTTTGCTTGATTCTTCCCCCACTTTCTTTGGGGGAAGAAATCTCCAAATCAGTCTCCAACCATTGCCTCTCCAGCTCTTCCCCTACAAAGCAAGTGATTCTTCATTTCTGTCCCTTCATTCATTTAATAAATACATCCTGAGGAACCCTTGTGCTCATCCACAAATATACAAAGTTTTTAATTATTTGTTCTAAGCAAATGGACATGCAAATCTAAGTATACAGTGCTAAGTGATATTTTAGGTATTTCACTGTTGGAACTAAAAATGTAGTGTTATTAATTGTGGATGGAAATAGCAATGGATGAACAGAAATATGAACTGGACATACAAAAGTATATTTCAGGAGAAGAAGTCTGGTACCCAGGTAAGTGAACAAAAGGATACACTTGCTCTAAAGATAATGACATTGGTTTGGTCTATGGTGCCTATCACCACCAAGCCATCCATGCCCAAGCTTCTTTAGTATCACACCAAAACCAGTTGGAAATGGAAAATCTCAGATTCTCCCAAGACATCTTGATTTAATCTGCATTGTACCAAGATTCCCAGGTGATTTATATTTATGTTAAGTTCTGGGAAGCACAATTCTAAGTCATCAACTCTGACTCATGAGAATTTAGACAAGAAATAGTGTAGCCCTTTGAATTATTAACAGTCTAGAAAGAAACAGGTCTACAAAAGATAACTATGCAAGTGTTCATGGACAAGTACTGGAATAAAATCCCAAGACTGTTTCCTATTGAGACACTTAGAATTATCTTTTTAGGCAGAGATATTTAGAAGCTTCCTGTAACATTTCCATTATTGTTTCCATGAAAGCATCTATCTTTCTGTTGATATTTACAAATAACTCAATCTTTTTGAAATCAGCTTGGGATTCTTTGTTTCCAATAGCAAATATCTCCAAAATAAAACACTTTTGATAGTAGCAATGGCTGAGTAGTTCACATGGACAAATCTCAAATTCAGACCATAGTTCTAGCAAGAATATTGTCTCCTGTGCATGAGGTTGGCAGGAACTTATTTCTCCAACCAGGGCTACTCAGTGAGGGAAAAGATCTCTTTTTCTGTTGATGTTGGAAGGACAACCTTGGTTACACAGAAGTGCATTTACTTACATCCTAAATAAGGACTCAAGTCAAATAAAGAGAAAATTGTCCTACATTTTGACAGGCAGAATGGCCAATCTTTGTTCATGTTCTTTTGGGAACCACTATTTGTAGGGCACCCAAACTATCTACCAGCAATCAAAAAATACAAAACTCCCAGTGTGGCTGAGAGACAGAATAGATAAATATAGACAGATAAATAGACAAATAGATAAATAGATTTGTCTATCTATAGACAGATAGATAAATATCAGTTATTTTCAAGGTCATTATATAAATGCAAGTTACTCTTAAATTTTCCCAGAGGATGAGCAAAAGGACAAACAATTGGAGAGAAAAAGATACGTTGATGCATATATGCATATATGCAGAATAGTTTGGGTAACTGCACTGCTGATTTCTGCTGGTCTTTTGTAAGGAGCAGTTAATGCTTACTTTTTTTTGTTTTTATACTTTTTCTTTCTTTTGAATGTCTTGCAACTTTTGTTATTGTATTGTTTTGTTTTTTCTTTAAACCAATTTTGCATGTTTATATCTTGTAACTTGAAAAGGTAATTTAAAGGTAACACCATGTATTATAGCAACCATTGCTGAATTCCTATTACTTTGTTCAGTGAAATTTTGTATCATTTCTAGTGCCATTTTTATATCACTATTTTGTATGTTTTTAAAAATAATTTCACAGCATCAAAGTGTTTAAATAGTGAAGTGCTCTGTTTAAAGTAAATCTTGCAAATTAAATGGATGTAAAGCCAAGTAGTTAGGTTGAAATAGCCTGGCCTGAAGGTGTCTGATAATCCCAAAAGTTGCTTCCACAAATATTGTAACTAAATACAGAGTTTCATGAAGAATGTGTGAATCATATTTTTTGTGTACCTTGAGACATCATATTCACCTTATCCACTATTTGTAGGGCACCCAAACTATCTACCAGCAATTAAAAAAATACAAAACTCCCAGTGTGGCTGAGAGACAGAAGTTTATTTATACATGTGTCTTTATTCATTAACAATGCTTCCAATTGATAGTAGCTATAAAATGCTATATGATAGGTATTGCAATTTAATTTTTTTCATCAGAGAAGCTAAAGTAAAACTCTCTCTGATTTCATCTGGCTAATGAAGATCAGGCAGGAGAGAACTGCCCTTGCATATGACCTAGGCCTTCAAAAATTTACAAAACAACTTGTATGAAGCAAGTTATAATTTCGTGTTCCAAGCAAGGAAAAATATAGGTAGAAAAAGCCACAGTGGCATGTGCAAGAGCATTCCAAACAGTGCTTATTCTGATTAGAGTGGAGTGTAGTTTATGAAGGCTAGATGCAGTGGGAGAGAAAAGTTGAGAAAGACAGCTTAGAAAGCCAGCCACGAGAGTTCGCATCTCTAATCCCAGCACTCAGGGAAGCTAAGGCAAGAAGACCACAAGGTTAAGCCCTAACTGGTCAATTGAGTGACTGATAAGGACTCTGTCTCAAAATAAAAAAAATAATAGCTGTGGCTGTAGCTGCATGTTAAAGCCCTGAGTCAAACCTCACCATCACCAAAAACAGGTTAAGATTGAGTTTGGAAGAGCATTGGCTTTTGCCATGTCATTTTTGGTAGCCAGTGTTCAGGAAATTTCTGGTTAGGTCTCACCATACTGAGGTGCCAGGGAAGACCTGATGGAAGGAGCAGAGCATGTGACTCTTCTTCCTGTTTTCCAGCTCTCTCCCTTCTGGGACGCCCCCACTCTAGGTGCATGCCTCTACAAGAGGCCACAGCTCTTGTTCTGTGGTTACTTTCCAGTCTAGAAATCCTGCCATCCTTTTTCTTCTCCCCCATTTACCTGTTCATTTATATCAGCTTGACTTCTTTTATTCAGTGGAGTTATAATCTGTCACTGGCATTATTTGCTGTACATTGTAGTGGTTAGAATGTTAACCACAGAGGGCCCTGTGAGTTGCCTTTGTAGACTTCTAGTTGTCTCCTGACACGTTTCAATTGTTATCTTACATTGAGGATCAAGACAAGGTTTGAGGCTCATCTTATACTGGTAATGCCCCAGACAGGCAGTGATCCATCCCTCATGGAGCCCAGGTTCCATTTAGTGCATACAGTGTCCCCACACTGTTGTGGTGTTTCTTCTAAATTCACAGCAAAGACAGTATGGAATGTCTGCCATTTCATAGTGATAACTCTTATCTAACGTCATAGGATTTACTCTAGTGTCCCTCTTCCATGTTTAGAATTAAACCTGGAGACTTTCTTCAACCATAAGAAACCCAGTTGTTTTTATCTTTATGTATTTATCTTTCCAATCCTAGAATATATGGAAAATACACTCAGCATTCTCAACTCCATTACTGAAAAAAATGAAAGTCCTTCAAATGTAGACCTGCTTGTCAATCTCTGTTGACATGAGACCTGGAATATTGTATCAGTCCTTATCAATTTTTCTAGAACTCCACAATACCTTTGCTAATAGTCCTTTTGTTATCCACTCTTTTTGTATCCAATTTCACTACACCATCTGCTCTTTTCTGAGACTGGAACTGATGAAATGGGCCAGAGAGTTCCCACCCACAAGGAGGTTAGAATGCATAGCAAGAGGCAATCTTCCCTAGCTCCATCCATCTGGAGGCACTGAGCACCCAGTGGATTTATCAATCCCCCTAAGTAACTATGAAGGAAAGTGTGGTGAACTATGGAAGAACAACTTCACATTATGATATATGTAGATAAAGATCTAGAAAACGTATTTGCCATTATACATTTTAAAGAAATAAATACATGATATTTTAGACTGTCCTGTCATTACCACTCTGATTAACTATTCTGACATTTCAAATCGCTTCTCATAGTATCTAACCTTGGATTTGAACAACTGATTTCTCTGCAGCTCTCCCTCCTCTGGAGAGCTCCAAAGGACAGGAAGAACATTCTTGAAAAGCTAAAATTTCTCTGGCATCAAACTAAAAATACTGTCTGTCCCTACCCAAACTGATTTGAAACTCAGTTTCTAGTGCATGTGTTCACTGGTTTTGGGCCCTTTAAGAGGTGTCCGGGGTCACCAGAGTTGCTGCTTTCATGATAATTCTTTTCTTGTAGGAATGTGCAAGTCTTAGCTATCTTGAAGGTGGTTCTCATAAAATGAGCCTGTTACCTGCTCACTCTCTATGTATCCCTTCCCAAGCGATCCATCCACTACCCCCAACACCCTGTCACAGACATGTACACACTTCAACACATCTGCCTCTCTTTCTCAGGATCCTGCTTATTCTGTATCTTGCCATGAGGTGAAGCAGATGTCCATGCCTGAGCTTAAAATGCTTTTCCCAAAAAATATTTTTAGCTATCTCAAACACACAAAGTAAATGATGTAAATTATTATATTGTCACCATCATCATAAAAACAAATACCCAGATAACAACCATTCAATTATAGAATAGAATCACACCTTCGAGGCTCAATGAATTATCTGTTCGTCACACATATGGCTGATTTTCTGTATCTTATTTTTAATTATATATCTGCACTTCTTAAAGTAATCTTTCAGCCAGGCATGCTGGCACATGCTTGTAACCCCAGCACAATGAGAAAATGAAGGGGCCAGGGAGACAGCTCAGCAGAATAAGTGCTTGCCTGGCAAGTGCAAGGGACTGAGTTTAATCCCCGGTTCTGCCAAAAAAAAAAGTAAAAAGCAATGGAAAAATTAGGTAGGAGAATCATGAGTTCAAGGCCAGTCGGGGATGTACAGTGAGTCTGAGGTCAGTTTGGAGCATAGCAAGACCATGTCTCAAAAAAAAAAGAATCTCTCTCTCTCTCTCTCTCTCTCTCTCTCTCTCTCTCTCTCTCTATATATATATATATATA
>NDGM011186808.1:0-12653 GCA_002564305.1 Octomys mimax
GGGGCCAGGGAGATGGCTCAGTAGAATAAGCACTTCCCTGGCAAGTGCAAGGGCCTGAATTCACTCCCCTGTTCCACCAAAACAAACAAACAAACAACAAAAAAAAACCCAAAAAACTATGAATGGAGGGGGCCTTCCAGTTAGCTCAGTTGTTTAAGTGCTTGCTTATGTAAATGCAGTCAGGCTCAGGATACTCAGGTTCAATCCCCAGCTCCTCATGCCTTACCAGAAATGCCCTTAAGGCAGCCTGAGCCAGTAAAAAAAAAAATCCTTCTCAACTTTTACAGACTGGGGAGATAGCTCAGTAGAATAAACATTTGCCTGGCAGGTTCAGGGTAATGAGTTCAATCCCTGGTACTGCAAAAAACAAAAACAAACAAACCAAAAAATAAACAAAAAACTACGAATTAGGGCTGTAATGAGATTTGAAGGGGAATCAAGGAAACAAACACTTGTATTATAGGGATGTTTCTCTTGCTCTTTGTTGTTAGAGGTGAAAGGCAGTGTACACAGGCCTCGACACTGAGAGGCCTTTACATATATATTGTAAATATTTTTGGACTAATGTATATATTATCACAGGCAGCTATTTTAAGCAATTTGTAGAGGACAAAGAATGAAAGGTACAAGCAGTTTTTAGAAGAGTTATAAAAGGAATATAGTAGGTTGATGTGAAAGTTGAGGTAATGAAAATATTTTGAGTAAATTTGAAATACGTTTACCATGAGGACTGTAAGAAATGAGGGAATTCCAAATTGAATAACTTAGAAAAGAGACTATATATCTGCCAGATGAGGTGGGCCTTTGATATGTGAAGAGATTTGAGGAACAAAATGAGGCAAAGTTCATGGAAAATTTGCTTTCTCAATTTATTTTAATAAAAATGAATTATGTTCTTCCCTTGAAGGCAGGTAACCCAAGAAAAGGAAATTTACATACAGATTTGTTAGACATACAACTCCAGCACCCACTAAGTCCCACTCTTGTGTCTTCCTTTGGGGGTTCTCACTAGGAAGGTTTCCACATTTCATGGCTAATAGAGCTTATATTTGGACTGGTAATGAAAAAATCAATAATTAAACACATTCTGACTTCAAGTTAATTTTGTGCAAAAATTGTCACAGAGTGCTAATATTCCAGGCTGTGAGTGCTTGTACTTGTGCTTAAAAACATTCAGAAAATGAAACGAAAGGAAGCAAAAAGGTTTTGTTACCAAAAAGGAGTTATTTTGTAAGTGAAAAGGTTCTTATCAAAAAAGGGAGGTTAGGTTGAACATGGGTAAAAATTTTACCAAGAAAACGAGCATCATTTTATGACATTATTACTAGTTTTACTTCTAAATTATTCATACATTTGGGAGAAAGAAGGCTCTCCGGAGAAATCTAATCTATGCTGTGTAGGGTCACAGAGCTAAAAGCAGGATGCTCAGGGTCACCTGAGAACTTTCATGCCCTTGATTGCTTGGACCTCCTTGGAAACACTGTCAGGGGAAGACACTTTGTGTACATGTGAGCGCATGTGGAGCGGAAGAGCTGGCCCCAGGCGTGAGGGCTGCTCTGCACGACAGGATTCCCCCACCATTTTCCTCAGCGTGAAGTTCTGTTTGTTGAAAAGGCTCTCCGCTTGAAGAGCTACTTCCACTCTGAAGGAAAACCATTTTTATTCTAATTTATAGAAAAATGACTTAGGACCATAAAAAAGACTTGTGCAGAGGTAATGAATTTCTAATATTATCTACCTATCATTGATATTAGAAATTCTATCTAGTATCTATGCATCTATCTATCATCTATCTGTCTGTCTGTTGGTCTTTCTATCTATCTATCTATCTATCTACCTACCTACCTATCTGTCTATCTGGGGTGATTTGGTTTCTTCTGTGGATTAAACCCAGAGACATTGCACCGAGTTTCCTCCTCATTCATTCATTCCTTTGTTTGTTAATTTATTTATATAGAGACAACCTTTAAGTTCCCAGAGTTGCCTTAGGAGGCAAGAGTATCATGCGTTTAAAGGCAACCCTGGGAGCTTAAAAGTTGTTGTTTTGCTACATAGCCTCACTGTTTGTATTTAATACGACAGTTACTATGGAGAAAATGTATTGTGTTACTACATTAAGATAAATATTAAAACATAGTTAAGTCAAATATGTAGTATCAATGAAAATGTATGAAGGACTAGCAAATGGTAGAAAAGAATATAAAAAGCAAAAAGCTACACTAGAAGATGTCTATAAAATACCAAATATATGAATACATAAAAATGCTTTTAAAATGACTGACTAATGTTTACATTTAGAAAGTCAAAGAAGGAAAAAATAAATATATAAAATTTGCATTAGTAATATTTAAAAATATCATATCAAATAAAAGGAGTCCTGAAATGCATAAAATAACACAGGGAGAAAAGTCACAGTCTTTAACTACTCCAACACCAAGGAAGAGGTGAAATACATTCACTCCTATCTATTTTCTTCTAAACTTATAAAAAATATGGTCTTAGGAATCCAGGTTTTTTTGTTAGATGTCATCAGAGAAGATAGCTTTATATTGCATTCTTTTAAATGAATTTCCAAGTTGCAGTTCCACATTTAGAATTAGGGGGCTAGGGAGATAGTTCAGTGGAATAAGTGCTTGCCTGGCAAGCACAAGGTCCTGAGTTCAATCCCTGGTACCATTAAAAAGACAAACAAGAAGACAGCAAACAAACAAGCAAACGAAACAACAACAAAAAAGAGAAAAAGTATTATAAGGAACTGGATCTCAGAGTTGTGTAGTACAGAAGAATTATAATCCTTCCTAGGACAAGCAAGCTGATCTTCCAGACAGGCCAAGAATTTCCTAAATCTCACATACATGCTAAAATAAAATGCAAACGTAATGCTGTTTTATGAAAACAAAATTGTCGCTACTAAATTTCCAAAAATGTAATATCATGATTTTAAAGTATATTTTAAAAATTCTAAAGTTAAGTTTACTTGGTTTACCCCTCAGAGATTAGCATCTGAATTAAAAATGTAATACTAAATACTTAGATTGGGCTAGTGCCTGCCTGGCAAGCACAAGGACCCCGGTTCGATCCCAGGACCCCATGCCTTACCTGGATCTCCCAGTGTTCTGTGCCAACCAATGAAACAGGGTGTGGTGGTGCACACCTGTAATCTCAGCCCTCAGGAGGTTGGCAAAGGAAGATTACTCCAAGTCTGAGCTACTTGGTGAGACCCTGCACCAAACCCATAAATAAAAGATTTAAAAAACCATATATTGATATAAAGCATAATGAAAAGCAAATAGTTGCATCTGCAGTATAAAATGAAGTGTATGATGTTAAGTACAATATTAGAAGTTTGGAGAAACCACTTCCTTGTATGTTCGTATAATGATGAAAGTAATTGTGTATACTGATTCAATATAATACAGTAATTTGTTGATAATTTAATTAAGCATGATTTTGAAAAATAGGTTTTATGTACTTGTGCAACAATTTAAAATGCTGAAAGAGAATTCTTTCATCTAAAACTATACTGTCATTAGGAAACTCAGAACTGAAATTTACCATGTCTTATTATATCAACAAATACATTTTTACTCAATTCTTTCAGCAACTTCTGTAGGATTTATTGTACTATTTTATTTTTTAGTTACAACATGGATATGTATTATTCTGCAGCTGCTTTACTCCTCATCAAATTTACTTGAAAAAGCTAATTCCATGCTGATGATTTCTTTCACTTACTACTTAATCACAACAGATTTTCAGTGAAACAAGAGACACATACTGTGCTAATAAATATAGCATGAAATATAAAGCTCAGGCTTCACAAGTACATTTATTTTTCAATATGCTGTTAGACTTATGTATTGATTTTTTATTTTTAAACTTTAAAGATAATTTGTGAAATTATGTTCCTGTTGTATAAAACCTATCAAATGTTCATGTTGAGAATATATGCATATTCTATAGTTTCCTGTTAGATTTGTTTTGTTGTACTGATAAATTAAAGCAATAAAAATTATTATAGTTCACAGATAATAAAAAAGACATCACCCATCATTATAGCATCATCAACAATTGCACACTGAATCTCTGTAAATATGTGATGCCCTTCTGTCTTTCCATAAACCACATTATATAGCCTCATCACTGGTGCTCCATAAACTATGATCACTGAAAAATACACGCCCTTATAAGCCTCCAACATGTAATGAGGAATCAGCTTTTATAACACACAGAATTATCAATAAAAATCATCAGTGAGGAAAACTTTCAGTACATAAGAAGTATATATTATTCCAAAATTAAAACAAGAGAATTCAAATGCTAAGACTATGCCATCTTTATGAATTCCTGAACTTTACCAATGTATCAGCTAAAATTTATGCATATGCATGTTTAATAATTATTTTCATTCAATGTATCATTCATCTTTATGAATTCTTTATTTGACTTTCCTGGCTACTTTAGGATGAGGAAAACAAAAATAATCTGGTTTCATAAAGGATATAAAATGCTGTACATTTTCTTTCTATTCAGCTAAACTGTTTTGTGATTATCAAATAAAACATGCACCTCAACAAAGCTTTCAAGAATGAATCTTTTTTTTCCATTTATCTCTGGCAATTGAAAGAACAAAAGCCATGCTCACACAGTCTTCTGTGTGAAGAATAGCTGGCTTATTTGACTTGTCAGGGACATTGAAAGAAGCTGACCATTTAGAAAGGTAAATAGTGAACACTGCTTGAAGTGCTAAAGTATCTTAAAAAGTGGAGGCTTTCATTGATGGATGCATTGCCAAATCAGATGATGTTTATAATTCATGAAAATATCCAGGGATATTTCCTAAGAAGATAATTTACATATTATATGAGGGTATATTTGCAATGTATAAGATATGAGCTAACCTAATATCAAAAGAACATGAACAATCACATTCAATAACTATTTCCATTATTTATTTTCATTCAAAGCACAAGGTAATATATGCTTAAGAACACATTTTAGCTGGTACGTTGATGAGTCAACAGAAAAACGGACTTTCTCATACTGCTACCTGATATTTCAGTCTTTGACTATCAGAATGAAGAAATACAACTTCCTGGGAATAAAGCAATGAATATTTTTGACTATTTATACTATTTAATAAATTAGTTTGCTAAGTAATATTAGCAATAATCAAGTTCTTTAAAATTAAAATCAGAATAGTGTTAGAAATATTATGTTTACCCAGAAGCCAGCCAGGTAGCTCATTGGATTAAAACTCCTACTTGGGCAGACAAGTGGACTGGGGTTCAATCCAGGGTGTGCTGTGCCAGCCCCACCACCGTGGTGCACTGAGACAGCAAATGAAACTGGGCAAGGTGGCCCACACCTGTAATCTCAGCACTTGGGAGGGTGACAATAGGAGGATCACTATGAGTCCGATCAGCAGTCAAATGCTGTACCCCTGAGCTACATTCCCTATGAGTCCAATCTGTATCGTGAGACACGGTAGACCCTTTACTAGATACATTGAGAGAAAGTATTTTAGAAATATTATGTAAACCCTTACATTATTTCAGAAAATTTTAGTTATGGTAAAATAATTCCTAATAAAATTCTCCAGCTTTATATGAATTTTTAGAATAATAGCACTCTAATTCATCTCATGTTAGTAAAACTCACATTCATTAAAACAACATTTTACAGAGGAAGCTGAATGGTACATAAATTTATATCAGTAGAAAAATATTTCCTATTGAAACCTAAATTGAAAGGCCTGCTGTCCAAAAATAAAAAAATAAAATTAAAAGAACCCTCCATAATGTCACTACCATGCAAAATAAAGACAAGAGGGAAACAGGTATATCAGACAGCAAAACGGATCTCAGTGGTGCCTAGAAAACAGAGCGAGAAGATGACCACAAGTTCTATGGAAGCAAGATAATACGCTGGAACAAAATAAACTCCCTGAAGAACTCTGTCAATGAAACTTTTGTAGATAAAGTGGACTGTGACTTGGTATTATGCATAGATTAAGAGTTTTCTTCACTTTAAGCAAACATCCAGTCCAAGGAAGTGACACCAATGAGAATAGTTTGGGAAAAATGCAGCTCAAGGCTTCCTGGGGAGGATCAGTAGCATGAGAATGAAGGAAAGCAGGCCAGACAGGAATATAAAGCACACCACGGGGTCAGTGTTTTCACATAACTAAAATGAACCAATTTAGAACTCATATAATCCTTTCACTCAGACTGTTTTTTAATTTAGCATAACTCCTAAAAAATGTGTAGCTCTCATTACACATGATGAAACATTTTCCGCTTTCTTTTCGTATATCTTTTAACTTAGTTAATTGAAAGCTGACAATTGAAATCGTGCATATTGATGGTTTGCAAAGTGATTACATGACATATTTACATGGAGTATGTTTATGTGGAATAACAAAATATCCCTCACTTCAAATACTTATTATTTATATTTTCCATTGAAATAAAACAAAAATATGCTGAAGTAGTCACCCCAGGTGTTGTTAAGTGAGAATTTCATTAGATACTAGGCTATGGTTCCCAATAAAAAGGGAAATTCAATTTTTTAAAATGTATCTCATTACTTAAAAGACAAGAGGATGTGAAGATATTTAAATGATAAATAAGTTATTCCTTTGTGTAGTGTATCGGGGAACATGAAGTATGAGTTTAGGAAATACCTTAGTCATTTAAATTTATTTTCTGAATATAAAAACATGTTACTTTAGCTCTGACATAATGCTTATTTTTAAAACATGAATTTGTTAAAACATGCTTGTTACATTAGAGAATAATATGAATATTATATAAAATTTAGGTACTTGTTCAAGATTAGATGAATTCGGGATACCGCAATTTGGGGGAAAGCTTGTAGGTACACACAGAATACATACACGTACACACCACACCGTACTGCTACAGCACAGTCTACAATGTACAAGTGCCCTCTTGCCTGCCCATTACACTCCACATGTGGCACATGTACAATGCCAAAGCATAAACAGACTTCCAATGATTTTGAAGATAAAATGCTCCTATAATATTTAACTAGCATCTAATAATTAAATGTTTATAAATTTGTGTTTTAAAATTAAGGCTCTTATAAATGATTGCGCTGCTATTTTTAAGGAAAGTTACAAATGTTCTGTACTATCACATTTTCTGTAAAAATTCTGAATTTATGAAAAGAAGACAGAAAAAACAAAGGAAGAAAAGAGAGAATGAAGGGGAAAGAAGAGGAAAAGAGAAATATGAAACTAAAGAAATGACAAAAACAAAGAACATATATGTAAATAATAGGGAATTAAGTAGATTTGAGCTAACGGTTATATCAATTAAAAATACAGTACTTATCGTTAGCAATGTATCCTTTATTACAGGTTTGGTTTAATCATCGTCTTAGTTACTTTCTCATTGCTGGGACTAAATACTTGCAAGTTAAAGAAGGAAGGCTTATTTGAAATCAATTTTTAGAGGTTTCAGTCACTAGCCAACTACTTCCAAGCAGGACTGTATCGCTGAGGCGTATGTGTGGCAGAGGTGAAAGAGTTGATGGCATGACAGGCAGGGAGCAATAGTCTCCATTATCTTCCTTTTTTATTCCATACAAGCTATACGTCTATTGGTTGGTGTCAGTCACAACATCGCTGATGCGTCTTCACTCTAATAAATCCATTAGCCACTCCCAGGACCATCCTAAACCAATCAGTAGACTCATCCAGTATCACACACCTGTAGTCCAGTCACTCCCCAAAGGTCTACCTATGAGCACAGAAGGCTTTGGGGGGACAGCTAGATGTTAGCCGTGACAATTATTTACATTCTGTGTAACATAAATGAGCTGCAGTTTCATAACTTATAAAACGAGGCTTGTGAAGTTCCAGCTATATATGGGATGGGGAAATGCTGTAAAAATTACAGAGCATTGCAAATAGCAGTGATTGTTTTTCTATATTTTTCTTCAGTTTATTAAAATTAATTTTGTTAAGAAACAAATAGCAATGAGAGAGTTTCAAAATAGATTAGTAGGACAGTTTCAATAATTAATACATTGCATATTGTTGTCTTCATAGTGCTTATTCATAGTACAAGATGCAGACATGATATTTTGTCCAAAAACTATTAGTAAAAATCTTTCTTCTCATTGAATTAAGAGAAAGTAGCTGTATATGTACCTTAACTATTTTGCATATAGAGATACAAAATGGTCCTACATTTTTATCCCCATTTTCCATTCAGTTTTGTCAGAGATGGGTATTTCCTTGCCATTTAAATATTGTAGGTTCATTAGCAATATATCTTGAGAGGAAGATATTTAGATGTCTGAATATTACAACAAAAGACATTTTATGTTTTTTAAATATGTAAACAGAACAATTTTACCTACTGCATATCAGTTTTAACTATTGCATATCATATTTTATAGGTAAATCTTTTTCTAGACTAAGAATAATACCAAGCTATGTGTCTAATGTTTAAGGTAGAATAACAGTGTTTTTAAGAGAAGATTCTTATATACAGAATGGTATAATGTTGTTTGCACTCCCAAAATTATGCCTGTTGACATCTAAACAATATTCAGGTAAAACACAGAACTGATTGAACCATAAACTTGAACAATAGACGTAAAAAGAGGAATCTATGAGAAGGGTTGTCACATTGATATTTATGTTAACATTTCCCATAGGAAATAACATTTCCCTCCAAGTTAGGAGAATGTGATTTTATGGGTGTTATGGTTTGGTGTTTTTGTAAGGCAAACAATATAATACAGGACGTATTTTATAATATTTTATAATGAGTCACCCAAACAATTATGTACAAGTGCAGGAAACCTATCCACACACTAAACACTCAATAATTCAGCTAAGGGCCTGGCATGCATAACAATGCGTCTTACAAGTCCAATTGGAGGCCTAGGGTCCACAGCAAAGTCTCACGCAAGTCCACTTTCATGGATCTGTGCTGCAAAGGCCCAAAGGTCAGTGGTGGAAGCTAGGAAGTCTATGCCAGCAGGATGAATGATCTGTACTAGCAGGCTGAGGGATCTGACCTAGAGCTAGGAAGCAATGCTCAAGGTAAGTAACAGAGCTCCCCCAGAGTACCACAGCCATCCTCAGCAACAGTGAGGTCCTGAGCTCCTCCAGCAGTGAGGAAAGCCAAGTTCCCATCAGGAAAGCCAATGTGACAAGTTGCTTCAGAGGCTGAGCAGTGCACCGTCTTCTCCTCTGACACCAGGAAAAGATGCTCAGGATGAGGACCAGAGCTCCTCCAGCGTTCATCAGGAAAGCCAGCAAGACAAGGTCCTCCAGCAGCACAGCCCAAGAGAACCAGCAGCTTCCAACAGGTGCAATAGCTTCTCCAAGCAGCATCCCTAACAGCGTTTTGGTAGCTTCTTGTATTCTGCCTTCATGCTGCTGGCAACAATCATCAGGTGGCCCTCCCACACCCAGAACCACACTAGTTTAATTCGTCTTGGTGTATTAAGTTGCAGACCAGTTAGAAAGCCACTACAGTGGGTCTTATGGAGACATGTAAAAGGATTTTTTTTCTTTTTTTATCTTCAAAATTGTGTACAATTTTAGGATCTGGCCTTCAACTTCGTAGGTTTACAACTGGTGTGACTTCTTACACAGATAAGAATAGTTTGAGCGCAGACATGTAAAGTACAATTAGTATATCAAAATGTATTCAAAGCCCTATATATGGAATTGTGTACTTACTACACTTAACAAATGACTTGTACTTACATGTTGTACTAGCAGCTTTCCATTACTGTGACAAAATACCTGAGAATAACAAACAGAAGTGATTGGTTTTGGTTCTCAGTTTCAGAGACTTCAGTGTGGTCTCTGGCTCCATTGTTTCTGTGTGTCAGGTGAAGCAAAGTATCATGACAGAATGCTGAAGTGGAGCCAAGTGACTCACTTTGCAATGCCTGGGTAGTGGGGAGAAAAAGGGGGGAGGCAATGGGGGAAGAAAGACAGAGAGAAAACTCACTCATTGAACTACTATTTAGCCAAACTAACCCTATTATTAACAAGTTTAATCCCCAAAATATTTCACTATACTTTTTGACAAATGATAGGTCTAAAAATATAGATCATGCATAAGATACATTATGCTCAAATGTTAGAAATAACTGAATCATATCATTAGTGACACCTGTTAAAGATCTATATTAAATCCTGGAAAACCATTATTTAGTTTTACTTACATAAAAGGCATATTTATGTCATATGTTTAATTTTTTAGATTATAGCAATAATTTTTATTATTTATATTTCTAAACAGTTTTAATGACTCCCTTGAGGAACTGGAAATATCTCTTGCTGAATATATCATTTTTTATACTTATCTTGCAAGAAAATAACTGCAGCCTGAGATTGTTTTGCACAGCATAATTTTACATAACTGTTCTGTATGCTGCAGAGTACTATACAACATGTTCCAATACGAATTGTACATTATAATGTCAAATCTATAAGGTTTTATAACTCTATTACTTAAAACATATGCCAAGTTATTATAGCTTTAAATATGTTATGTGAGTAGTAGATTTTTGTAAACACATCTATTGCATATGAAAAACTTCTTAAATTCAGATACTATCCTAACAAATAGAAGCAAAACAAAAATAGTAGTGGTCAAATGAGAAAAATGGACATACGATTTCACATCAATGAGTGTACTGAATTTGGTACTGCAATAATTGATACATTGTGTCAAGCTGAGGAGTTTAAATGCTTAACTAAGTAAATCAGCAGTTGTACACCCGAATGTCTAGAGGACATGCACTAGGGCGGCAGTTTATGTTCCAGGATGTTGCAATTGTTAACTCATTGTGTTAACTAGAGAAGCTTAGAAGTGAAGTGACTCATAAAGAGTCATGGTCCTCACTTCTTAAACACCACCCTGTGAAAGCTTAGGGCATAGAGATGGTGTGGCTATCAACAGTCCGCTTTGTGTAGCCTGCATACAGTATAAGGGAGGAAAGGGGTCTTGTTCTTACCCTCACTTTGGCTCTTGTTGCTTTTGCTGTCTTTGGCCACTATAAAGTGCTGCCCCTCTGCCACGTCACCTTGCTTTGGATTTGGCTGATTACAGTAACTGAAATGTTTACAAACTGTGAGCTAAATAAACCTTTCTTTTAATATTGGTCATCAGGTATTTTTTTTCTCATTAATGAGACAAAAATTACTAGGACAGCTACCACACAGAGCATTAACAAATGTTTAGAAGTGGCACTGCACCCAACCTGAGATGATCATTTAGAGAGTCATGCCAAAATGCCTTCTAAAGTCGTGACTTAGAAGAACCAGGTTGGAAAAACAGGAAAATCACATGATTAAATATAGATATTAAAAATAAAGGCAAATATTTGTATGATATTTGATTTTGTAAGCACCGTCATCTATGTATTATTTTAAAATATATTGTACACTTTTAGCACTTGAAAAAATTACAAAATTTTCTTATTAAAAAGAACATCAAGTTTTATTTCATCATTTTCTATGTTTACAAAGGTACGGATTGACCAATTAAAGTTTACAAAGATCAGTTTTGACAATTTCATAATTTAATCTCTAAATCAAGATTATTCTATTTCTCACTATATTTCTTAACAAGTTTAGATGCAAAATTTGTTAAAGGTGACCCTAGAGAGGTGCAGTCCTTGAACTTCACGAGAATAGAGGATGTCACGAAACTCTTTGCAGCTGCTCTGTATCTCAGTAAAATGTCAAAACTATAGCATTGTGTGAAGGCTAACAGTTTCTGTCTGCTTATATCATGGAGGTTGTTTCTGTTAGTACAAAGTGTTAAAATTATTTTAAATTTGTTTAATACTCTGCTGCAATTTATAAAGTAGGTATTATATCTTTTTGTTAGCATATGAATGGAAAAAGTTTAGGTCTTTTCAAAAAGTTGGGGTAAATATTTTGAAAGGTCTTATTAAAATATAGACTTTAAAGCCTATGACAAGACTGGGTGTGGTAGAGTGCACCTGTAATCCCAGCTCTTGTGAGGCTGTAAACAGGCGGATCACTACAAGTAGCGAGACCCTGAACACCCTGTAGACCTTTTCCTAAAACAAAAAAAAAATTAAAAAAGCCTATGAAAAATGCACTTGGAGCCTTCATTTGACACCTCAAAAATGGAGGTCATTTTCCTCAAGTTCTAGAAACAATTTATAAGCAAAGAAAAAATTGTAATCTAAGCTCCAAATCAAAAGAAAGGGGCAAATTTCTTTTAAAACCTAGTATTGATATATTTTTATAGTTAGTTCTTACATAAACAACTCTACATAGCATTTTCCAAGATTTATTTTATCGGTCATTTGCATATTTACTTGTGCTTAATTATTTCATAGAGACAACCCTGGAGGACAGCTCCTACTTACTCTACTTAAATGAAAACAAAATTAAGATTATTGATTCTGTTAAACATAAGTGCTAAGATAAAAAAAATTTCTAAAATTATTGGTTTTCTAAGAGAAAACTGTAGATCACAAGCTTAATTCATGTGAAACCAATTTGTAAATAATTAAAGGATAAAATCCATACATTTCTATCAGCAAAAATAATCGCAGTCATCTGTCCTGGGGATGGCATGGGGGCGGCTGGCGTGTCATGGGGAGCGGCCTGTATT
>NDGM011186810.1:0-10009 GCA_002564305.1 Octomys mimax
TGGCTCAGTGGAATAAGTGCTTCCCTGGCAAGTGCAAGGGCCTGAGTTCAATCCCCTGTTCTGTCAAAAAATAAAAAATAAATAAAATAAAATAAAATACAAATGTAATTACTCATCTGAATGTGTATTACATAGCAATGCATATTCATGTTCTCACAAAATCCTATATACTAATGCCCTAAGATTCTTTATTTATATAACTAGAATACGGAAAGAACCCATATATTTTCTAATGGATGACTTGGGGTGGGGGAGGATGTGGTGTATCCATCCCCCACTAAGTGGGATCCTAATCACAGATTAAACTACTGAGGCGAGCAGCATCTCAAGAGAGACATCAGCAGGAGACAAGGCCAACCTCGAAAATGAAAGTTATTTTCTTATCTCACTCACATTACGTGATTAAAAAGGACAAGACCAAAAAATGGCAAGGGCTTTGAGCTGTGGTCTCCAGATTTTATGGAAGTAGAACAGGGAAAAGAGAGAGAGAGAAAGAGAGAGAGAGTGAGAGAGAGAGAGAGCAAGAGAAAGAGAGAGAGAGAGAGAGAGAGAAAGATAGTTTAGTGGACTAAGTGCCTTCTTAGGCAAGCATAGGAACCAGGATTCGATCTCTGGTCCAGCATGCCATGCTGGTCTCAACCCCGGATACACTGAGCCAACCACAGAGACTGGGCGTGGTGGCGCACACCTGTAACCCCGTGCTGGAGAGACTGAAAACAAGAGGATTCCTAGGAGTTTGAGCTGCATAGTGAGACCCTGCACCGAATGCATTAAAAATAATAAATTAATAAAATAAAGTGGAGCAGGGGATGTGTAGGTGTCTATGAAGCGGCCCGCAAGGGTCCTCATAATGGCGCTCTTCTGGTGGCCTCACAACTCCACACAAGTGGAGTCCTATGATGTTGTCTAGGACTCATAAACACATGTGTGAGCATGAAAAACTGGTGGCATTTGATAAAAATGGTATAAAGCACAATATTGATGAAACCTGATGAATAAAGGGAGCGCACTGCATAACAGCAATCGCTTTGGTGTCATCACTTAATGTATTGATTAGCTCCGCCCACCTAATTGTATTTTCTTATTGCTATCAGATCTAGTCTTGCTCAGTTTGGGGCACTCAAAGTACATCAAAGAGAAAAATACTCCACTCAGTCTATGGATAAGATTTTTTTTTTTTTTTTTTTACTTTATGTATCTATTCAACTTGAGGATGAGATGAAAGTCATGCCAGAATTTTCTGCACTGTGTTACATTCATCTGAGCATTTCACTGTTAAATAACATGAAACTCAATAAATTAAAAGTCTTTCTCTGTCATCTCTATGTGTGTATGCACCCCCGTGCATCCCTGTGCACAGTACGTGCTTGGACATTATGGCAAAGTACTTGAATCATTTGTTGCAAAACACTTCCAAAAAGAAGAGGTGGTTCCTACAGGTTTCACATTGTGTTCTTACTCAAAATTTTGAGTGGTGTTTTTTCTATACCAGCTAAATCTTTTTTAAAAACTATGAATAATCTAATAACAATATTTAGCAAACCAACATGCTTTTCTGTGTTGAGTCATAACTACTCACTGTTAGTAATCTTTTGTTAATTTGATATTTAATTCAATCTATGGTTATTTTTGTGGTTGATTTTTGTTCCTGAGAAAAAAATTTCCCAAACAACTTGCTAGCTTTCCTGAGCTAATTGCTTTCAAAATATTAAAATAAAGAAAAATGTTTTTGCCACTCAAAAGTCATCTTGGTCTTTAAATATGTGTAATTTAATTGTCTTTATCCTGGATCCTTTTTTCTGTTTTCCATATAAAAAATTGAGAAGTGTGCAAAACAGTATTGTGTTATTTTTTTTCCTGAAAACAAAAGCTTTTCATCAGATGTTCCCTGATATTTATTTGTTTTTATTTATTTATTAATTTATTTATTTATTTGGTATTTTAGGAAAGGGTCTACAGGGTGTTCAGGGTTTCATTACTAAATTGGACTCGCAGTGATCTGCCTGTTTACAATCTCCCAAGGAAGGAGCAGAAGGCTGAGGAGATGGCTCAGTGGAATAAGAGCTTCCCTGGCAAGTGCAAGGGCCTGAGGTCAATCCCCATGCCCCTGGCCCCTGTGTCTGCTTGCAGGCACTTTAATCTGCTGGGCTATTAGGCTGGCCCTGTTAGCTGATATTTAATCACAATTTTTTCCAGTACTTCTGTGAGTCCCTGTTTTTCTGACCCATCTATACAGTCTTTTCCTCAGTCATTTTCCCAAAGAACATAGATTTATTGCATGATGCATTCTTCTCCAACTCATTTAAGTATATTTAACTAAATGGGAATTAATGATAGGCAAGTAATTGAATCAAATAAAACTTTTCCACTTGATTTGGTTTTTCACTCCATGCTTAGTCTCCAAGTACAGGCTATTGAATATAGCTTCTTTGGTAAGGAAACAAGTCACTCTAGCATCCCTGAAAACTAGGGCACTTGTGTTTCCTGTGCTTTTGGAATTTGACTTAAAGAAAATATAAAGAAATCAATTCATTTCATCTGAGGAAAAGTGGACCATGTAACAAAATGACTGCAGTATTTATGTAATAGTCAAAAATTCTGAGTGCTGGCGGTATAGCTAAGTGGACTAAGCACTTGCTTAGGTAAACGCAGGAGCCAGGATTCCATCCCTGGCTCCGCATGCCGCACCTGCCCTGCCCCGGGTGTGATGAGCCGGTGATGGAGTCCGGGCATGGTGGCGCACACCTGTAATCCCAGCACTTGGGAGGCAGAAATCAGGAGGATCACTACTAATGTAGGCTGTGTAGTGAGACCCTGCACAAAAAAAAAAAGAAAACTTTAAAAAAAAATTCCTAAAGCAAATTTATTTCACATTTGTCTCAACAGCAAGTGATATTAAATATTTTAAACATAAGACTTAATTATTTTCAACTCATTAGAGAACACTTTAAAATAGAGAAAAATAAAAATCATGTACCTATGCAAATTCTTATGGGAAAATTTGTGTTCTGTATGAATTTTAAAGTTAATTATGTTAAATTTTAAAGAGTTTCATCTGTAACAATTCTACTGCATCTAAGGCTAGTATTCATAATAGAAATGTATAGTACACATTTGTATGCATAAACATATGTCTACACATCCACGTATTACACAAAATTATACTTTATATATTATATGTAAGTATATATTTTGCTTTTAATTTATGGTAGAATTTCAGCTCTCCAGTATCTTTACAGTTATCATACACACTGAGCTAAAAAATCTTGAAACATACCAGGAGTCAAATACAAAGCGTTCAAAAATCTTTTTTATTTTAGTTATGTCAACCAGAATTTTGGAACACTAAAGTGGTATCTTTTTTTTTCATTCAAAGTGATATCTTTTCAGATGTTATTAACGACTTATGTGGCTACCACTCATTGTATGATTATAATTAAATTAAATGCGGGAAGCTTTTTTAGTCTTTATTTATTTTTTAATTTTTTGTACTGGGGATCAAACTAAGGACCTTGGTTTTGCCAGGCAGGCACACCACTAAGAGCTGGCCCAGATTAATTTAAGTAAAGCAAGAACAGTTTAGAACAGTTGGATGACGATATAATCTAATAAATACTCATATATACATATATATTTATCAAACAAGTTGCATTTTGTAATTTTATCATTTTGATGCTCTGTGTTAGAAGCTGATAGTTCACAGACAGTATAAAAAGAATTATAACCTTCAATATTCTCTTTACATTAAACCAAGAGTATTGGAAACTAAAGATTTTATCATGCATTTTTCTTTCCGCAGTTTTGTCTTAGGGTCTAAAATAAATGAATGCTTTTGACAGACTGCTGATAGTTTCAGACAAAAATGAATAAAAACACCTCTAGCGCTGCATGTTTGTCCCTGATAACAAATGCTCGGTGCTCGTGCGGGCCCGCTTTGAAGCGGCGACGCGGCTCGGGTGACCCTGAGGATGCGCAGGTGCACCTGGGCCCGGTGCACCGTGCGGGTCCGCGCCCAGGTGGGGACGTCGCGGCCACGCGCGGGGCTGGGCTCCCCGAGGCTGTCCTGGGCGCTGTCCTCCCTCGGCTTCTCCTCCTCTCCGGGCCGCTTCGCTGTCCCCGGACACAGTACCGCGTACACACGATTTACAAGAAAGCGAGTTCGGTTTGGCCACAGCGTGCGAGGCTGAGCTGATGGTCACCCGGGTCCCAAGGAGAGACAGCACGGGGAGGAGGGTGCCCGAGCGAAGCTGCTCACCTCTCAGGGCCAGCAAGGGGAGCCGGTCAGCAGCGCCAGGGGAAAGGAGCCAGCAGGTGACGCGCAACCAGGCCGAGCCGCGAGCAGTGCTGGCCGGCCCGGCCACGCCAATGCCACGCCAAGGCCACGCCAAGGCCACGCCAGCTGGCCGCCCGGCGTGGCTGCCGCGCCCTCCCTCCTCCTTCCCCCGCCCAGTCCGCCCCCAGGGGCTCAAGGGACATCCACGCCCTCTGCTCTAGTGACTGCCACCGAACCCGTGCGTGGTCACCAAGTCTTCCTTCTGCACAGCCAGCCTTGGTGGGGCATTGTGGGTTCCAACCATGAAGACTTCCAACAGTATTGTGAAAAGTGTCGTGTCCTTTCTATAATATTCACAGCCCTCTGCACTGTGTGACCTCCTCTTTCTGTCTCACTTAACTCGTCCTAACTAACATAGTCACATTCTCTATCCATGTCAACAAATGGATGAATAACAGAAAAAGGCCAAGTTTCATTATTGCATCTACTGTATCAGTAATCCAAAACTTAATTTATATTACTTACTGAAGTACTTAATTTGAACATTTGTTTTAATCAAATGTTTAGTCTACTGGCTTTCTTATAATGGGCCTCATTTCCTTAGCCTTAAGAAGCAGTGATTAACACCTCGTGTAGTTCAACCAAATGTAGTTATAAAAAATACATTTCTACGTTCCATTGAGCAATAACAAGTAATCAGTTGATTAAAAAATTATTTCCAACACAAAAAAATAGTAATTACTTGAGCCTATCATATGATCTGAATATAGAAAAAAAATAAAGATTTTAATTGATGGGTATTGATTTATAAAAAAAGCATCATACATTTATTTAAGCATGTTTTTACAATAAAAAGTTTACAAAAATGTCAGATTCAACATTAACTATTTCATCATAAATATTTCAAAATCCAACTTGTTATATCCAGTATATTAATGTTTAATTTGTACATATTTTCTTATTGAAAGCTGCTATACAATGATCCAGGGTTGTAGCGGCTACAGGCTGTGTTTGCCGCATTCTATTTTCTTCTAAACTTAAGGACATACTGCAACAACCTGCTTACGTCCTCTTCTGTGTCTCTCAGACAGAAGCTTTCTTTCCCCCAGTAAATATGCTCTGCTCTAAGACATGCATTGAAAATCTAATATGATTCAACAGGCAAAGAAAGAGAAAAAGTTAAATTATTTCAATCAGCTTTTATATTATTAAATGAGTGTTTAGGTTAATGAAGTCATACTATGAAAGGAGGTTTTTGTATTATATAAAAAAACAAGGAGGGAAGAAACTGATCTAAGGTATTCAACTTTAGCATTTAAAATATACATGTCTGCATCTTGTACTGAGAATAACTGCTACAAAAATATCAATATGCAATGTATTAATTATTGTAACTGTCCTTCTAACCTATTTTGAAGCTGTCTCATTGCTTCTTTCTCAATAAAATTAATACATAAAAAATAAAATATATATGATATAAGAATTATCATTTCTTCATGGTGAAAACATGTAAAATCCTTTCTTCTAGCCCTTTGAGGACCGTGGTTCATTATGTTTATAATTGTTCTCTAAACATGTATGGAAATTTTTGATGTTACTTTTAAAAATGTTTGATATGCATCAGTTAACTTTTAATACAAAATATTTAAAAATTACCAATAAGTAAAAGAAAATAAATACAATTAATTTAAAATATTATAAAGTACTAGATAAAAAATACTAGTGCTTACTGTCCAGAATTAACATCAAAGTTATTAAATTTAAAGTTCTGTTTTTTTCAGTTGTACTTAACTGCAAAAAGAAAAAAAATATTTTAAAAAGCATTGCAAACACTCAGTCTAATTCAAATGAAAAATCATTTCTTTTTGCTTTAACTCGGCTATCTAACCAATGGAATCTTTGGGTGTTTACTATAGCCTATACATGTACTGGTAAATAAAACAGTACACACATGTTACAGGAGCAGAAAAGTAATTTTATACCAATGAAACTGAAGAGAATTTCACATATATTTCTAAAATATTTCATATATGTATGCTTCTGATTGTATACTTTAGTTCAAAACAGCAGTACTTAAAGATTTTATACTGCATATTTTTATTGTGGAATTTAAACAGTGTGAAATAAATGTCTCATTGATGGTAGTGTAGATAATTTGTAGACGAAAAGGATGATACCGTAGACCTCCACTGGGGCCAGCCCACGACCAGCCCACTGGACAGGCAGTTCACTGCAGTGTCTCCAAGTTTACTCATCAAAGTGGGTGTCCTGGCTCCTACTTTGGACACAGGGTCAGATACCTGGCATGACTTGTCATGCATTTAGCTGAAGTTTCTCACTCATCTCTGCGCCACTGCATTCAAGAAGCTATTGAACTTCATACGCTTTCTCAGTTGCACCCAAGACTATCTACCATAACTGCTCTTTTGTTTATCATGCCTTTGTAGTAAATTTTAAATCTGTGCACTCTTATTTCACCAAATTTATTATTTTGTGAGTGGGTGTGGTCTGTTTTCATTCCACTGCTTTTCATGTAAACTTTTGAATGACCCCTCCCTACCTGCTCAGTTTCTGCTGAGAGTTGGACTGGAGTGATAATAACTCCATGGCTCAGCTGGACAATCACAGTCACCTTTACAGTGCTGCGCCTTCCGATCAATCTCTGCATTATAAAAGACTGTGGACTCTCATCTAATCCTTTCCTAGTATGAGACTGAGTTTGCATATCGATTCTAGGAGGTGCATGTGTGTGTATGCATGTGTGTGTGTATGTGTACATATGTGTGTTTGCACATGTGTGTTTCTTTGTAAGAGCCTTCAAGATGAGTATTTTCATCAGGAATTGGAGTGCTGCACGTTGGCCTCCCATTTGGCTTTGATCCTCACTTTGTGCCAATGTTTCCACTTCAAGGAATTTTTGAGTGAGAATGTTTGCACACAGCTCTCCCGTAGATACACAGCAGAAGTGAAGTGTGGAGCAAGGGAAAGAGCATGTTTTCACGCTTTTGTTAAGCCTCCCTTTTAGGTTGTTCTTAGAGCTGCATTCTGCAGAGCATGGTCCCCCTAAACCACCCCATCCTATCTCAAACTAATGCAGAGAGCAACCTGATGAGGGCTCTGATTCTGTGCTAGCTCCGGTGCTGTCACCTGATCACAGCATGTGGGCAGAAGTATGTTGTTTGTCACGGTTTTAACTGTCTTCTTTTTTTCTTCTTTCCTTTTTTGTCTTTGTCATTTTCCTTTCCCTCTTCTTGCACATGATGGCCTTTTGTTCTGGTGCCTAGAGGGAAGATGTGGTAGCAGACCTTGGAAAGTGCTGCCATCCTGAGCTTGTACCTTGTAAGCTTTCTTCTCCTGCTCCACAGGCCCCGCCGTGAACATTTCCTGGAGACCCTGGAGGAGCACACTAAGTGGCTGCAACCCAGGGCCTGTGGCTGCATCATGCCCTCATGCCACCTGCACTGGTCATTTAGTAAAGCTTTCACACCTTGCGAGTGTGCTCTCTGGCCTGCGTGATGTCCTGTTGCTCCCAACTCTTTTCAGTCTTGCTCAGCTCATGTTTGCTCTGCAGGTTTCTGTCTCTCTAGGTTTAGGATTTTCTGTTTTTCCTTTGATCTTGGTTCTCTGCTAGCTTGAGGAGAGGTTGCCCAAGTGCACACTGCAATCTTTTATTCATAAATATCTAACTTGGGAAACTCAGAAAAAGCAAGAAAGTAATTATATGTGTCTCTGTGTGTACATATGTGTTTAGCTGCTACTCTGAGATGCTTCTATTTCTTTTAGTTGAATGCTGGATAATTTTGATAATATTTTAGGTTAATTAATGAAATGATAATGCTGCTATAATATGCTAACATATTATAAAATAGCATAATTTTTTTAATTTATTTTTTTGGGGGGAGGAAGGATCTACAGGGTGTTCAGGGTCTCACTACCAGATCGGATTCATACTGATCTGCCTGTTTACAGCATGCACCACCATGCCCAGCCTCAAACGTTGTCTCAGTATGTGCCAGGGGTGAGGTCAGCATGGCAGGCCCAGGGAATCGAACCCCTGGCCCTTACGCCTGCTTGCAGGCACTTTAATCAGCTGAGCTATTTGGCCAATTCTAAAATACCTCTGAATTAGTTAGCTTTTGTGAATAGACTTTTTCAAGAATGTCTCCATATATTTTTTCTGCTTATTTTATTTAAATTACATTATGTTAATTGATACTTTAAAATGTTCATTTTTATGGGGTCCTAAGTGATAGTTTGGTACATGTAAAGACTGAGTAATTTTAAAGTGAGGTTGCATGTGTCTGTCACAAACATTTATTGTTTCCTTACAGTAAAAACATTCAAAACTTTTTTCCTGATTTTTGAACTATACAGAACATCATCAGTACCCATAGGCACCCTACTTTGCAGTGACCCACCAGAGCATCTTGCTCCTAACTGCAGCATTGTGCCCATGGCCACCACCCTTGTATGCTCAACTCCTATAAGACAGCTGTTTTTAGTTTCCACATTTGAGCAACAGGACTAGTCTGTCTGGCTGTGCTTATTTCATTTAAAATAATTATAACCAGAAGTGGGGTTGCTGGATCTATTTTGACACTTTGGAGTGACTGCCACACTGACTTACATCCCCACTTGCAGGTTCCAAGGCTCTCTCTGAAACACCTGAAAGTTCTAAAATTAGACCCTTGCTTTTGGTTACTCAGAATGTCACAATGCAATTTGCAATGACCAGTTTTCAAACAAGTGATCTCACACAAGAAGAGTTATCCATTTTGTGTCATGTACAAACTCAAGTGATAAAAAATAATAAAACAGTGTTTTCAGTTCTTGTGGAAACTAAAACAATCTGAACCCTAACTTCAACACCTACAATTCATGTTTACATCACAAATTGCATTAACGCACCATCCCTGTGCAGATATATAGGGTCTGAGATTTTGGTCACATCTCTATTGGGAAATAATCACATGTTTATAGTTGCTTCCTGGGTGGAGAAGTCAGGGCCAGCAAGCCAGGAAGTAGAAGTGAGCCTAAAGCTACTGCACCATAGTAAGGGAACTGATGCAGAATTGGGCTCAGTGGAGCTGGAGACCAGCACTGCAGTAAGCAGCCAAGGTCAAGGGGCATTTGGAGGTCACCCTACTCTCAGAAGCACCTTTTTTGTTTTTGTTTTTTTTTTTTTTTGGTGGAACTGGGGATTGAACTCAGGCCCTTGTGCTTACCAGGCAAGCGCTTATTCTACTGAGCTATCTCCCCGGCCCCTCAGAAGCACCTTTGAAGCACTTGTGATAATTAGGAGGCTCAGTCTGCTGGAGAAATGTTCTGTGAAGGTAAAAATAAATGACAACCTATTCTGAACTGAGAAATTAAATCTGCATAAATTGTCAGGCATGTTGAGTAGCTGTGCATGTACATCCAAGTTATGATATATACGTTGTTACAATTTTATTTTTGTGAATCACTGTTGGCAGTGCATAAAGTTTATATTCATTGTGGGGTATTGCCAGATGTATGAAACACATGGAAGTTCTTTTTATACCATCTCACCTTCCTCCATCCCCTCTCCACCTTTTAAATTAATTTTTGACCCCACATAGCCTCAGTGCTAGACTTACATCTGATTTATGTGATGGTTCAACTATCAAGCCAACCACCTACATTAATCATAATGTTGACTCTCTCTCTTTCTCTCTCCCTCTCTCTCTCTTCTGTCTCTCTCTCTCTCTCTCTCTC
>NDGM011186817.1:0-13187 GCA_002564305.1 Octomys mimax
AAAAAAGGGGGATGCAAATGAATGACCATTTTGTATCTGTATACTCAAAATGTTTAGGATAGATATACAGCTCCATTCTCTTAATTCAATCAATAGAGAAGTTTGTTTTAATAGTGTTTGAGACAGGCTATAATGTCTGCATCGTGTACTATGAATAACCACTAACACAACAATATGCAATGTATTAATTACTGAAAATTTACTAATAATTGGTTGTGAAACTGTCTCATTGCTATGTGTTTCTCAATTAAAATATTTTAAAAGCCAAAAGAAATAGACATAAATATCCTTTCATGGGAAGTGTTAACAACAGGAAATGGTTGTGGGTACTTAAAATCTTTACATATTAAAATAAAATGAAGATGGGGCTATGTTTGACTCTTTCTACCCCTATCATTCTCAATGCCTCTCCCTTTTAAAAAATTTTTGCTAGTCTTTATAACTTAAAAATATGAAAAATATGGAGAAATAGAGGAAAAAACCATGCTATCTTTGTTGCAAACAAACTGTGGGATCTCAACCAATCACTCAGATTCTCTGCTCTTTGGTATACCTTGGAACTGAGGGTGATGGGACCAGCATACCTACAAAGGCAGGCTTGGAGGCATAGAGGACAAGCCAAATCAAATCTCAGGGTTTCCTGTGTGTCTCATATATATTAAATGGTAATAATAGAAAGACAGTTTTACTTGTGAAAATTAATTAGGTAATGACAATTACCTAATGTATAACATTACCTAATATATCCCTAACATTCTGTAATTCTTGAATAAATTTTTATAATATGTAAAAAAAAAAAAGAAGGAGAAAAAAGAAGAAGAAGGAGGAGGAGGAGAAGGAAGAGGAGGAGGAGGGAGGAAAGAAGAAGGAGGAAGGAGGAAGGAGGAAGGAAGAAGAGGAAGAGAAAGAGGAAGAGGAGGAGGAAGAAGAAGAAGAAGAGGAAGAAGAAGAGGAAGAAGAAAAAGAAGAGGAAGAAGAAGAAATGAACAAACAAAAAAGAAATATTTTCCTATAAATATCATAAAAAATGATGACTTTGCTTAGTAAGAATGAGCTCTTTCAGCCAATGTGGAAAAGAACAATAACACTTTTGTGTGTGTGAGCCCAGGTTTACTGGTTTGGCTTGTTCAGTTCAGCCTACTGCTCACAGAGCCAAGGTGCAGGTCAAAGATGAGGAAAGCGATGCCTGGCAGCTTTGCAGGTCAAAGAGCTCCTGTAGCCTGCCTGTCCTGAGCCTGGGAAGGATGCAGGAGGACAAGGAGGGAGATCTGGGGCCGCTATATCGGCAGCTACAGGAATCTGAGTGCAGGGCTGCCAGGTCTGTTCTTTGTAGCATGAGCCAGAAGAGATCACATAAAGATCTTTATCACAGACCTCTTGCCAGCCAATCAGCTTCTTTGGGAAGGCCTCTGGTGGGCCCTCATCCATGGTCACAAATTTGTCCTTTACATCTCCACTCTTGATGGGACATGGACACCTCATAGTTGGTGGTGAGGCCTGTGTGGTCATCAGTATCTGCCTAGACCATCACCACCTTCCCAGGCTGCTTGCCCACCATCAGTTCTAATCCTGGCCCCAGGATTTTGCAGGTGCTGCGCCACTGTGCATCAAAATCTACAACTACTGCTGTCTTATTGTTGAAGACTTCGTCCTGGAAGTCAGGTCCAACCTGGATGTTGAAGGTGGTTGAGCAGAGTCTGCTGGTGAATATTGTCACAGCTGGGCTGGGTGTTACTTTCAGGCCACCAGGACTTCACCGTGGGGTCTGCAAGGCCTTGGAGGTTAAGGGGTGTCCAGTGGCCCTGAGGGAGCTTTCAGGGGGTCATGGAGGCCACGGGCCTCCTCAGAAGTTTCTGGACCATTTCCCTGAGGTGTGAGCAGAGGGATGCACCACCCAGCCCTAATAACCTACCGAAGGCACCCCATCATCTGACAAAACCTGTAAATAATTCGGCCTGAGTAATGTAGCAAGATTAGCTATATTAATTATATTAACAACATTATTATTGTTGCATTTGGAAGTGAGCACCATTACTCTGTTGTCCAAGCAGCCTGAAGACATTTTATTTGTAAAGAAGAAAAGGAAGGGGAGAAAAGAGAGATAGCTGCTCTGATAAGGAAGAATCAAGGTAGGGACTCTGAAAAGATGGAAGAGCTTCAGGCCGGCCCCATGCTGTCAGCTGTGTTTACGGGGCTGGTGGCTGAGTAATTCTCCTCCACCCAGAACTTGTCAAACTGGATTGGCATCCTGGCACCTCTGCCTAAGTTCATTATTTCTGGTGATCTTATTTGTAGGATTTTGGGATCCGTTTCTTTATTTGCCCTTGACCTACCTTTCAAGGCCTTATCTTTGGGGTGGTTAGCTAGTTGGCAGGGGTTTTTTATTAATTTTAGGGTACTAAGGGAGTATATGGATATCCATTTTACTCTTCAGTGATGCCAAAGTAAATAATCTAGTGGCTCTAGAGTGAGTACACGTGTACGTATGTGTATACGTCAGTTCACAGGTGTGAGTACATGCTGCATCTGGGCTCCACATTTCCCTTATTCTCTTGGTGGTCATGGTGGCTTATTTGTGGAGTTGGCTTTTTCTCTGGGTCCTACCTATCAGTTCTTTTTTCTTGTCCATTGATGCAAGTTCCAAGGCCCATATATTTTTCTCTCTCTTTTTTTTTTATAATCCCTGCCTTACTACAGTTTTTGAAACTGCTTCTCATCAAAGTTACCTAGAAGATGTAGGAGGGCTTATTTGGTTTTTTTGTCTAGCAACCCCTGTCCCTACACTATTAATAAGTATAAGCAGAAACACCTAAAATGTAAGAATTGGGGGAGGGTTCAACAAACAATATATTCTGGTTTATCATGTACTTAAATATTATGCAGCCATATTTATTGAAAAGAATGAGAAGGTCAAAAGCATGGTACAGCAGCATCTTCCTGGGTTCTGATGAGGGCCAAGTGATGCATCATAACATGGAAAAGCAGAGAGGTGAGTGGAAATGCATGGAGGAGAAAAAATATAAGGGGTGGATTTACTGTGTAACAACACATGCTTGTACTATCTAGCTCAATTCCAAGAGACAGACATCAATCCCTCTTAATTACACTTCACCACTCTGTTGCATAGATGACAACTTTCCCAACACATGATTTCTGGGAGACACATTTAAACCATAGTATTTCACTTCCGCCTCCCAAGATTCATATTTTTCTCACAATAGCTCCTGAAAATCTTAACTTGTCCCAGCACCAACTTCGGAAGTCCAAAGTTTCATGTGTAAGTCTGCAAAATCAAGACAAACAACTGGGTGCTAAAAGAGGATGGTGGGAAAGCCTGCATCCACAGCTCTTACACTCTGGATCCCTGTGGAATGAATGGCATGGGACGCAACCAAGATTTACTACTTGGCCCTTGTGGAGTAGTGAGTCCAGTAGCACATATGACTTCTTGAACTACCCTTAGAGCAGCTTTTGGACATCAGCTGGGATGTGAAGAATGATGGCCCGGGACAAATCTGCACAGTGAGCCCATGGAGGGTGCCCTTTGCCTGTCCTCTCAGCTCACTCTGTTGTAGTTCAGGACCTGTCATTGAGCCGGCAGCCTCAGACCCCTTTGCCAAGTTTCCAAGGGTTTTTCCCATGTTCTGGATAAATTATACCTGGTGCCCTTCTGTCTGACTCAATTGTTTTAGGAAATGGTTGCTTAAATATATTCTTGTACTCTTTTATTTTACTCCTTACATGATCGAGCTATGAATTTTCTAAGTTTTTATTCCATTATTCTTTCCCTTTAATTAAAATTCTGTCTTTAAATAATTCCTTTTACCTTACTGTAGTGCAACTAAAAGTAACCTCACAGCACCTTGAGTGCTTTGCTGCTTAAGATAATTATTCCTCTACATCTCCTTGTTCATCACATGTAAGTGCAGATTTCCACAAAGCCCTAGGGTGTGGCAGAATGCAACCAATTTGTTTGTTTATAGGGAAAAAGGTCTTTTACTTCAGGATCCCATATCTAGCCTAGACCTCATCACACTAGCCTTTATTGTCCATACTTTTACTAGCACTCTGATGATGACCTCTTAAGAAATTTCAAAGTTCCACATTCCTTTTCTGAGCCCTCCCAGAATTACCCTTGCTGTTCCATTCAGGATAATACAGGTTTTTTCAAGCATTTGCTTTGAAACTGGTCCTTGCTCCAAAGCCACTTCCACGTTTCTAGCACAGTATTTCTGTGGCAACTGCCTCCTCTCTGTATTGATTTTTCTGCATTAGTCAGATTTCTGTTGCAATAACAAAAAATACTAACTAGAAGGTTTGTAAAGAATACAGATTTATGTAGCTCAGTGTTAAATTTTTGAGACTGAGCTGTCCAAAAGCATGACACTGGCATCTTGCTACCTTATCACAAAACAAAGAACACCACATAGAACAAGTGTGGTGTCTCAGATCTCTTGCTTTGCTTACAAAGCTAATAATTATCACAGGTATTTCATAATGCTAAGTGCCCTAAACACCTCATTCTTATTTCTTAATTCCACTGACATATGAGTATAGATATCATGCTTCTAAAACATGGAGTTTTTTTATTTATTTTTATTGAGAAATAAATATGAATGAGACGGGTTTACAGCTGATTATTAGGACAGTTTTGATAATCAATACACACACATGGAGTTTTACATTTAAACTATAGCAGTATACTGTAAAAAGATAGTTTATAGCAAAGAACAATAAAGTGGTTTGGAGGAATAATAATAAAAACAATATTTTCTCACTTTTACACGCTCACTTGATGTAGCACACAATGCTCTGTTAGGAGGTGTGTGAAGGTGTTTTCACACACAGCAAGGACTTCTCCAATAAACAACTACTGGGTGTCCTATAATTCAATGAGATTTTGATATCAACCTACAGTTAGTGTCAGACTCAACAGGCTAAGGCCTTGATCCTATGATACTGGTTCCATGTTAGATGCCAATAGCAAGTCCCAGGTTTGTGAGCTGTGTCTCTGACTGACCAACTGTAAATTGAGGTTCCTCTGACTCTTTCTTTGGGTTTAATTAATTTGCTAGAGAAGCTCACAGAACTTATGATTACTGGTTTATAAATAAATGATATAGTAAAGCATATAGACAAGTGGCCAAATGAAAGTGACATCTAGGGTAGGGCACTTGGTAAGGAACGTTACACTTCCAATCCCTCACTAGATGTGGTGGTCTCCAGCCCCATCTCCACATGTTCAACCTTCTGGAGATCCTCCCCTTTGAGGTTTCATAGAGGTTTCATTACACGGGAATGCTTGAGTATGCCATTGGTCATTGGTGATATACTCAAACTTCAGCTGCTCTTCTCTCTCCGGAGGTTGGTCATGAGGTTGAAAGTCCCAACCCCTTAATCACATGGTTGGTTCCTTCACAACCACGCCTGTTCTCAGGCTACCAAAGAACCCACAGTCATCAGTCTTCTCAGTAGCATAAAAAAACTGTGGATTCCAACAGTTTTCCCAGCTCTGTGCCAGGAAATAGAGAATATATATATATATATCTTATAAATCCCAGTATCAACATAGTTCACCATATTAAGGGATTAAAGAAGAATCACATGGTCATATCAATATATGCAGAACAACAAAAAATATATATAAAATTCAGTATCTTTTTTCATTACAAGACAAAAGTCTTTTACCAACATAGATTTACAGTTCTCAAACTCTAAAATTCATTCAACCACTGCTGGGTTTGTTAAAAATATATAGATTTGCAGCCCACTCCCAGCATTTATGATTTGGTAAATCTGAGAAAAGGTTAGAG
This sequence comes from Octomys mimax, assembly GCA_002564305.1. Classification (NCBI taxonomy): domain Eukaryota; kingdom Metazoa; phylum Chordata; class Mammalia; order Rodentia; family Octodontidae; genus Octomys; species Octomys mimax. The sequence continues at coordinate 5,814 of NDGM011186817.1, forward strand.
ATTCTTCATTTATAACAAGCTCCCAAGAAAGAATTATGCTGCTGGTGTAAGGCCTATACCTTGAGAATCGTTGCTGTAGAGAATGGAGATACTATACAATTCTGATTTTTGAAGACTTATTAAAATATAAAATGTTCAATTTTATAATCATCAAACAATCCAAACAAACCATTATCTGAGGACAGTATCTCATGTAAAATTGAAGGATTTCAGGTTTGTAGCTTTCCTGTCACTTAGCTCTACCTTAGTACATATTATCATACAAAAACTCCTCCATAATAATTCTTTCCACACTCAATTGTTTTATGATCACTTCAGTTGTGTAACTGGTGCCATGTCAATTATCTCTAGCAGACGTCTAATATGAATTTACCTGCTCTAGAGCATGCACAATGTGCTTTTTGTTTCTTTTTAAAAAACACGTAATGATTTTTAGATAGAGAGAAAAGGATTCTGCAATGCAGATTTTTGCTCAATGGAGTTAATGCTTCATTTTTATTCAGAGAAGAAAATGGCACATAGTAGAAGTGGGAAATAATTGTACATGCATTTACCTATGATTTCCAGTTATTTATGTGGGTAATCATGAGCAAGATTATAAACACTGTTAAAATGAGGCAGCTTGAACAGTGCATTAATAATCGTTGTTTGAAGTTGAATATAAATAGACTTTATTACATGTTCATTATTTTATCATGTCTAGTCTCCTTTAGGTTTGTAATTCCAGGGGGAGCATGATATATAGGTGGGATACCCAGGAGAAAAAATGTGAAATACTTTTTGTTATTTTTCTTTGGCGATGTGCAAGTGGATATTCATGTAATTGTTTTGTCTTGAAGATATTCATCATCCATGCACTTGTAAATATACTTACTTCTTGAAACAGAAATGGATATAAATAGTGGCCCTTGTAAGTTGTTACCAAATTTTCACAAATATAAAGTGTGCACATTTATTTTCAACCCTGTATTTTACTTTTAGTTTTAAACAGAGTAGTTAACTTTTATGCCCCAGAGTGGCTGATGAATGGCCTGCCTCACTGTGTAGTTACCTGTCTTTGGTTGAGAGAGATTGGTTCCAGAATAACAATGATACCACAACGGGTGAATATTGAAATCCTTTAGGAAAACATGGCACACTGTTGGCATATAGCCAATGCATACACTCCCATATACTTCATCTCTAGATTATTTATAATACTTAACACAATGAAAAAAATTGTAGACAGTTGTTACAGTGTTTAGGGAAAAATGGCAAGAAAAATGTTCATACATATTCAGTAAACATTTAAAAATATTGTAGAATAATTATTGATTGAATTCACTGATGACAAATTTGAGGAAATGAAGAAGCAACTGGACTTCAGTTTAGGAGAAGCTGCAGAACATCCCCAAGGGAGAGTATGAGAGCAAATTTTAAAATGAGCCCACAGCTGAAGAGAACTGTCCCTAAAATCCATAAATCTTACAGAATATGATGTTTCTCTCTAATGCACTATTCTTCTGTCAATATAAAGAAACAAAAAATTTTCAAAGAAAATCTTGATAATTTCAGAAAAAAATAGATTATTCACTAATAATCCTTTGCACTGCTAGGTGCTAAATATATATATTTTTAAATCTAGTTGGTACAGGGTCTCACTATGCAACTCAGACTCATAGTGATTCTCCTGTTTTCAGCCTCCCTAGCACTGGGATTGCAGAGGTGCGACACCACGCCTGGACTCAGTGGCCGGCTCAGTGCACCTAGGGGTGGAACCGGCATGGCAGGCAGTGCCAGGTATCAAACCCTGGTCCCTGCATTGCCTAAGCAGGTGCTTAGTCTGCTGAGCTGTCTCGCCAACCCTAACAAAAGTATTTTTCAAGATATAAGAACTGAATCTCTTCATGAAGAGAAGGAATTACAAACAGGAGTGAGAAAATTTGGAAAATAAAATTTATAATGGAAAGGTGTATCTACTGAAGCATTTTTATTTTTATTTGTTTGTTTGTTTGTTTATTTATTTATTTATTTATTTAGCTCCGAATGCCTTCAGGGCAGGTTTGGCTGGCTTGCATTGTGGGGATGGAACCACAGCAACCTGAGCCTGACTGCTTTGTTGAAGCAGCCACTTAAAGAGCTGAGCTAAGGGGCAGGCCCCCTACTGAAGCATTTCTAAAAGTGGATTTTCAAAATAAAATTCCAAGAAAGAAGTCATTTTGCAATTTGTATGTATGATTAATCCTTACTACTGCCAATAGATTTACCTTGATATCTAATAATCAAAGTAAATTGATTAATTATATGGATTAGTATATGTTTACAATTGTCATTTAGTCTCCGTGTACTTGGGTGGAGTTACTTATCAATGGAATATTTTTATTTATTTATTTATTCATTGTTTTGGTACCAGGAATTGAACTCAGGACCTTGTGCTTGTCAGGTAGGCTCTGTGCTGCTGTGCTATATACACATTGGTATATTTTATGAGTCACTTACATCCATGATTTCAGATTCTCTTGCCTCAATTACCTTTAACATTCAATTTTCCATTTTGTAACTCTTCCATTACTATGGAAATCCATGCTGTAGTTTTATGTTCTCTTTGTGTTCCCACATTTTAGGTGTACCTCAAGAGATTTTTTTTTTAAAGATATCTTTTGAATTTCTGCATCACATCAGTCCCATTTTGAACGATGCAGCCACTAAAATAAGCTGTGTGATGCACTCAAACCTAAAATAAACCATTATTTCAGGGTTAGGTGCGTCATACCTGCAAATAGCCTCATTTATCTAGAGAAACGTTTTTAATGCTTATTGTGTAAATAGCAGTCTTTCAACATGCTCTACAATACCATCTGCCCCTGCTTTTTGCATACTATGTTATTCAGTGTAACCCTTATTCTGTTGTTTGAGAAGGGGAGCTCTTGCTGTATCCCCAGATGCTGTGACAAGAATCCAGGGGTGTTCTGAAAATTATACCCAGTATGATCCAAAATGAAATTTTAATGCAGCTTGAATGAAATAGTTTCTCTGTTGCTAAGATATATATATTTAAGTACCTTTGAATCATGGGCATCTTTTACCAACTTGATTTAAGGTATGTTTTAAGCACAATGTTCTGGAAAGTATGAATGTAAGTGCTGTTTCTGTTAAAAGAATGTTGTGTTACAGGGAACTCCTCTGCTAGAGAAGCAGGAAGGGAAGACATCAAAAACAAATTGCTAGCATGTTATTGGAAAAGTGGCTTAATTTTTTCTCAAGTAGAGCTGGAAATATTTTTTTCCCAGACTAGAGTAAGGTGTTTATTAGATTGATAGGGAGATGTAAACCTAGAGTATCTATTACACAAAGGTTAAGTTAATAAATGCTTCACTAAATACCGAGCACTGGGTACCAAGGTAAGTCACAGTCATTAAAACACATCTGACCTCCTCCCCGTGTGTGGTCCTGCAAAGGGAAGGCAGGCACATTTGGGCCGGGTCAGAGAACCAGGGTCAGCATCACAATTGGCCTAATTGGTAGAAAGAAAGCAGTACCTGGGGAAGCTTTCCCAGAGAAATTTTACCTGAGCTCTGTTTCCAAGCATGAGTAGGAGTTAACTTTTTAGATTGGTTTTAGATCACTTATCTCCTTGGTGGTTTTAGGAAGAATGAAATAGAAATTCTGAAATGATCCTGTCATGCACAAGTCTATGGGTCGGATCACAGAAAACTGTTTGTCTGTCTTCCTTCTAATATACACAAGCATTTAAAAAATGTGTGGCCTATCTGATTTATTGCTTAATAGTTAAAACTGTATGTTGCATGTGTATGTGGGCAAATAGACAGCAGGCTTTATGTATTAGATCACCACCTGAGTGTAGCTAAGATTTACCTTTTGCATTTTCTATATAGACATGAAAAATATATCTTCTTAAAATGGCACAAAGAAGAAGCAATTCTACTGGTTACAGTTTTCGGACACCATTTCTTCATTGTGGCAGACTCTCCAATGAAGGGAATGAATTCATATTTAATTCATGCAATTCCTGCTGGGGAGGAATGACCTTACATTCTAGCTTGGATACTTTTCTGTTTCATAGTTTTTGAGAGGCAATACTCAGTGTTCTAGCACATACATTGTCTTATCTCTTAAAGAGACACACTATTTTTGGGGATAAGGGGCTGTTAAGGTCTCCCGTTAAGATTGTGGTATTGGATATTAGATTTTTCATGTCCGTTAAGATTTGCTTTATATAGTTGGGTGCTCCCGTATTTGGTGCATACATATTTATGACTGTTACCTCTTCCTCTTGTATTTTTTCCCTAACCAGTATAGAATGGCCTTCTTTCATGCTTAAGTATGTGCAAGAAAGCAGAAATTATCTCATGCATATTATCTGACTACAGTGCAATGATACTGGAAATAAATGACAAAAGAAACCAGAGACACACCCTTTTTGTTGTACGGGGATAAAGTCCAGGGTCTCACACTTGCAAGGAAAGTGCTCTACTGCTGCTCTATACTCTCAAAATATGAGATACATATTGTGTAAATAGGCATATTTCTGTAAAACAAGTGAGTCTTAGATGTGTAGAAGGCTTGAGTTTGCTACACATTGTTTCATAACGAATGCAATTATTATAATCAATACATTAGAGGAACCTAGAAGAATGACACCTCTTTTGAAAAGCTATCTGGTTATCTCCTTCAGAGAAGAGCCATCTCTAGAAGGCTAGGAAGAAAGACTAGGGAAAACCTCATGAATAGTGACCAACATATTCATTTATGCATTCTAGAAAGATTTTTTATTGATCCTTCTAATCTCTATATTTAATACTCTAAGAGCACATAATTACTACAGGCCATAATGCTTAATACATTTTCTCTTTACCTGCTGGATAGTTTAACAGTACTTTGCTTATTGTGCTTACTTATTTATGCAATGATATACTTCACTCTTAGGAAAATATAAAAACAACACTATTCTTTCTTGTATCTGCTATGAAGCTTAATAAAGAAAGCATTACGAATAACCATGAAGTTCTTTTCTGTATAGCTGTATGAGGTTGCTGTACAAGATCATGTCTCAAGCTAACTACTATCCTCAGTTTGTTTTCCTTAACCTTCTACATTATTCATAGTTTCACCATATATGTGTGTATCTTAGAAAAAGTATAGTGTCATTTTCAAAATTTCAGTTATCACATTCTATATTTTAACCCGGCAACTTCTTTTGTGCACATTATGTTTTTTGATTTTTCCATCAATATATTTAGATCATTCATTTTCACTGCTCTATATTACATTGCATGACTTACCCACAGTTTATTAGTTCATTGGCATGTTAGATTCACCTTGCTTTCAAGTTTTTGTTGTTTTGAACAAAGCTATTACAAAATTTTTTGTACTTGTTTTCTAGTTTATTCATGTACAAGTTTTCTGGGTTGTACTCCATAACTGACAAATTTTGTTTTGAAACTATGTGGTTTTAAAGCAATATAAAATCTAAGCAATTTAGGGCCAGCTCGATAACTCAGTGGACTAAAATGCCTGCTCAGGCAGGCACAGGGACTGGGGTTCCATCCCCTGCTTTGGTGTCATGGGCCTGTAATCCCACCTCTTGGGAGGCTGAAAACAGGAGGAGCACTATGAGTCCAGTCTGTGTAGTGAGACCCTGTAGACCCTGTACTAAATACATAAAAAAGTAAAATAAAAATAAATAGTAACAAAAATACAATAAAATCTTAGCAATTTGTCCTCCAAAATCTTTTCTGCCAATTTGTACTTCTACCAGCAGTTTGCCATAATTTTTATTACTCTACATGATCACTACCCCAGGCTCAAGGGATATAATGGTATACTAATTATAAGATTGTTTTTCTTTCTCTGTGGATTTTCAGGAGTACTTTGTAGAATTTGAATATGAATGCTTTTCATTCTAGGAATAAGTATCATTCACACTCTGAGGCATTCCTTTCACTTGTCTTAGTCATTTTCCCTTTGCTGAGACAAAACATCCCACACCCACAACCTAAAGAAAGGGAGGGCTATTTTGGCTCGCATTCTTACTCTATAGTCAACCAGCTCCACAGCAGGACAGCATAGTGGAAGGGAGCTGCCTACCTCACTGCATCTTGTGAGGACAAAGGGGCAAGGGAAGCAAATGCACCCCACCAGGGCACAGCCCATCAGCTGCCTCTTATGACCAAGTCAGCTTATTGCCCCAGTGTTTCAATCACCTTTCAAAAGTCCTTCTACGAGCCTCCAAGGCTTGAGGGAGCTTCCTGATATAAAATATAAGTGTCCCTTCCCTGGATTCTCAGAAGAAATATCTGGCATTCATGACTTAAATGAGGACAGGTTTACTTTGGCTCACAAAGTCCTTGTTTAGTAGTTTGAAACCAAGAACCAGCATGGTGGGAAGGCCTGGAGGAGGCAAGTGGCCCAGGACATCCTGATCAGGAAGTAGAAGACAAGTAATGGGCCAGGGAGGAGGATGTACCCTTCAGGGTCATGTCCACAGGGACAAGCCTCTTCTGCTAGCCCTCACCTCCAGCAATATGTTAAACTTTAAGTCCCTACAGAATATGAAGAAAGAAAAATTTAAACATAAAAAAAATTAAAAACTAGGAGTAAACAATTACATATTTTTTACAGAGAAATTTAGAAATCTAACCATATCCAGCATTGTAGCAGGACAGTCCTATGACATTTCTTTTTCTCTTGACTCCTTTATTTATCCCCATGACTCAATCACCTTTGAAGTCTTGCCTGAGTGCACAAGGCCTTTGGGGGACATTTTTAATCCAAGCCATAACATGTGTGTCGGTCTGTTACATTGGGGGTCCCAGTGACCCAAGAGTACTAGTACTTTTGCCCTGGATAGCCTCTAGGTTTTGTTAAACCATGCTACATCACTTGCAATAAAATGCACCAGATGACACTGGTGAATTCTGGGCTTGCATCTCAGGAGGCCTTTACGGAGTTCACATTTGTGGTTGCAAGCCCAGAGCCACCAGGGAAGAAACTTCTTCTAGAGAAATTGCATAAAGAGGTAACATGTTGGGGTCAAAAAGCTTAAAAGTGAAAAGTTAGTAGGCCAATACTGTCTCTCAAGTAAAGGTTTGTTTAAAAAAAAAAAACAAAGGGCAATAAATAAAAACAAGAGAAAGAAAAACATATCATAGGACAGTCCTGATACAATGCTGTATATGGTTAGATTTCTAAATTTCTGTGCAAAAATATGGAATTGTTTATTCCCATTTTAAAAAATTATTTGTTTTTAATTTTTCTTTCTTCATATTCTATAGGTACTTAAAGTTTAACACATCAATACTTGATGGAAAATACGTGTTCCATGCTATGTTTAAGATGTTTGATATTCAGACAGATAGTGAGGTTAAGCTCAAC
>NDGM011186822.1:0-10141 GCA_002564305.1 Octomys mimax
AACTGCAGGGTTTTACCTCAAGCCTGTATGCTACATCTGGGCTGGGTCTGGAGGGGTATGAGACGCGGGGGCAAGAGAGCCCAGAAGCTCTACCACACACTCACCATTGTTGTGTTTTGGTTGGTCTACAGGACTCCCAAGAGCACAGCAACAGTTCTTACTCAGATGGTGAGCTGCGCTGGGTCTGGTCAGGCAGGGGTGGTCTGGAGTGGTCTGAAGAATGCAGGGAAGTGACTCTCTCATGCAGCGGGCCTTGGCCTGGAGCGGCAGGCTGGTGCAGGATAGAGCAGAAGCTCTCTCCCACACTCGCAGGGCCCGGGGTCAGTTGGATATGGAGGGCCCAAGGCGCGGTAGAAGTTCTCACTCAGAGGGCGGACTGCGCTGGGTCTGGCCGGCTGCGCTGGGTCTGGTCCAGTGGGGGGGAAGTCTGGAAAATGTGGAGGAGTGACTCTCTCATGCGGTGGGCTTGGGCCTGGAGCGGCAGGCTGGCATAGGATAGAGCAGAAGCTTGCATCAGCTATTTAGGTTTTTAAATTTTCTTTTCTTTTTTTTTTTTTTTTTTGAAAGCTGGGATTGAACTCAGGCCTTTGTGCTTGCCAGGCAAGCACTTATTCCACTGAGCTATCTCCTCAGCCCCAAGGTTTTTAAATTTTAAAATATTTTCAAATACTAAGAATAATCAAGGTGATTGTATCAAGACTGTACTAATTTCTCTTTCACAGGTAGTAGACTAAGATTAGGGTCTGTCAACTAAGTTCAGACACAAGTATTAAGAATGTGAACACTGGGCTGGGGAGACAGCTCAGTAGAATACACTCTTTCCTGACAAGCGCAAGGACTACACTTCAATCCTTGGGGGGAAAAAAAAAAGAATGTGAACATCTTAGTGGAATAAGATCACAATTACGTCCATCAGAATTATAAATTTAGAGATTAAAATTGAACATTAAGTGTGCGTAGAACCAGTAGACACACCATAATATCATGTAGAAAAGAAATCTATTACCTAATCCTCACCTATGCTGTATTCTTAACACTTAAATGTTATCAACATTAATGCTTTAGTCCTCACGTGTCAGTTTCAACTCAAATCCTGGGTCCAAACTTAAAATTTGGTGTGCTTTTTTTGTCAATGTACAACTACACAAGCAAAAGATTCTAGGTCCCTCTGGATATTTACTAGAGAATTTACATACTTGTCTTCGTGTTTCTCTGCTGCATAAAGACCCCGTATGCACTTCAATTAGTGGATTTGAGTCAGAGAACCATTTCATTTTCCAATATGGGGAATTATTGAGACTCCTTACCTATCACTCATGATCATCTATACTTGATTACTTTTGTTGTATAGAATAGGCAAGGTAGGCAATATTTTTTTCTTTTGAGTACCCATTTAGATCGCTCCCTGGGAATTTTATTAATCACTTGTAAAATCCATTAATCATCTGATGAAAGTCAACATGTACAGGCTACCATTCCAACTATGTCTTCTTTTTGTAGTTAGTACAGGGTCTATAGGATTTCACCACACAGATCAGACTCATAGTGATTCTCCTGTTTCCAGCTTCCCAAGCACTGGGATTACAGGTCTGTGCCACCATGCCCAGTCTCAATTGCTGGATCAATACTCCCCGGGGTTGGGGCTGGTAAAGCATGCAAGAGGTTGAATCCCAGCCCCTGTGTCTGCCTCATCAGGCACATTAATCCACTGAGCTATCTGGCCAGCCCTATTTTTTTTCATTTTAGATACCATGGATTGAGCTCAGGACCTTGTGCTTGTAAGATAGGTGCTTGTGCTGTTGAGGTATCTCCCCTGCCCACCCATACTTTTGATAATATAATTGAACTTAATCTGCATTTAATAAAATAACACAACCAGCATTTATTATTTTGTATTCTATCTTACCACTCATATAATAGCTAGGTTCTATAACTGCATTTTTTATGTTAAGGTTGGAGCTGAACACAGCCACACCTCACATTCTTAATGGTCAATGGAATATCTCACTGGACCTCCAACCAAATATGACACCTGAAAATCTTTAATGCACATACATAGAATATTCACAGAGGCATGCCCAGTTTTCTGACACTTTGTTATTTTCTTCACTATTTCTTTTTTTCGGTATGAGGATTGAACTCAGTACTTTGTTTTTGCCAGGCAAGTGCTTATTCTACTGAGCTATCTCCCTGGTTCTTCAATGTTTTTAACCAAGTTTTTTCCAAGCCAGAAGAGGCAAGCAACCTAATGGTATACTTCATAGCTTTTCACATATTATATCCTTTATTAAAGTAGAATATCTTTATATTGATGCATCTTTCCACATTTGACTTTGTACCTGTCTCATTAGACTAAGCAATAGCTAATATGATATAATTTTCATATATATATATAGAGAGAGAGAGAGAGAGAGAAAGAGAGAGAGAGATTAAAAATGCAGCTTGATTTAAATAAAAACATATTACAGTATAAGATAAAATGTCATTATCTCCCTTCAACTCTTCACCTCCACTTTGAGCACACTTATGTCACTTCACTTGGCTCTTCCTGAAGCACTCCTAGAAGTAAGAACTTTCAAGAGTTTTTTTAGTTGCAGTTGCACTGTCCTAGATGTCTCAGTTTTCTGAAGCAATTAAATATGCTTACTTTTTCCTGTTAATTTTAAATTTGGTGATGAACTTGGAGTCAAATGCTGCCAGGTCTGAAAAATAAATTGGAAGAGGCGAAACTAATTTTCTTATGAGCCTGTCCTTCCATTGGATGAAACTAAATAGTAGCATTCAACACAAAATTCATTGCTTTTCCTATATTCATCAAAAAAGATTTCAAGAATGGCTTCAGAAAGTATTACATGATGTTTGTGAAATGAGCAGGAGTGATTTGAGTACAATTAAGAATAATGTGTTTTATACTCAAATATTTACTTTAAAATCTTAAAGAGCCATTACAGTTTTGATTATCAGGAGTCTCTCTCTCTCTCTCTCTCTCTCTGTGTTCTTAATTCACTCTGGTTGATACATGATTGTTAGATCTTGTGTCACTATCAGGATTTTTTGTGAACTCTTTAGAAGTTTCAACACTTCTTTCATTTAGTATTGCAACTTGACTCCAATTAATGGTTTCTTACCCTAGGTCCATAAGATATACAGTAGGGGATTAGAAGGCACTGCGTTTGAAAAAAGAATTCCCTATGTTGTTTTGAAGTAAGATGGTAGGATAACGTTCACCATCAAAAAATGGGCTGTTTTTGTACAGACAGATACTTCTCAGTAATGTAGTGATTTAAATTTTTTAAATGCACAAACACGTATTTTTTAATCTCTAGGTTTAATATCTCAACTTTCCAAATCAAAGTCTTAATTTTTTAAAATGTGACTTGAGTGAGAATTCATTTTTCAAGTGTTGATATTTTTTTTTTCTGGCGGAACCAGGGATTAAACTCAGGCCTTTGCACTTGCCAGGGAAGCGCTTATTCTACTGAGCCATCTTCCCAGCCCCTGAAGTATTGATATTCTTATAACTAGGTGCTGAATCATATCTTCAGCATTTTAAATTTTTTTATTACTGCATATTAATTTTAGAGTGTAGAGTTTCTTGTGACACTCAGTGGGTCAATGTTTGCTCACACTGACTTGGGGCAGAAAACTGCTAATTCTAAGGAACGATTGAGGATGTTTTGCCAATTCAATCAGAGATGGGCTTTATGGGAACATCAAGAAAGTTCTACAGGGGACAAACAGATAAAAGTTAGTAATTTAGCCAAACTGTCACTGTGTATTGCTAGCCTAAATCACACTTCTATGCTCAGCAGAACACTTTGCATTGCTGTTCCTCAATAAACTAGAGACTTTGAGTAAGTTAGGGCTTCATTTAAGTGAAGTTCACTGATCCTCTGCAAAGACATTCTCAATCTCTTCTGGGACCAAATAAACTTGGTAGATGACTACAGAGTGTTCCTCTCTAAAATGAGAATGCGTATTCTTCTCAGGAGTACATGGTTGTTTTGCAAAATAGAACATTAGTTAGCTGAAAAAACATGCTTAAGTAAATGTAAAGGAATTGAAATCATCCTATGCACAGTATCTTTCCATAGCACAACAAAATTATAAATCAACAACAAAGAAAATCACAAAATAATTTGCGTTAACACATGGAAAGTTAAAAAAAACAACAACCTTGAATATCCAATGAGTCACAGAAAATTAATCACAAAATGAGACAATATATACAATTAAATAGGGCTGGCCAGACAGCTCAGAGGACTAAAGCACCTGCTTAGTCAGAGCACAGTGGCTGTGTTGGATCCCTAGGGCATGCTGAGACAGCAATTGAGACTGGGCATCTGCAATCTCAGTGCTTGGGAGGCTGAAAACAGGAGAATAATTACAAGTCCAAGCTACATAGTGAGACTCTGTAGACCCTGTACTAACTACATAAAAACTATACAATTAAATAACAATGCCAATGCAACATACAAAACTTATGTGACAAATGAAAGTAGACATATGAAGGACGTTCTTAGCCATGAACTCATACATCAGGAAAACAGAGTGTGTTCAAATAAGCAAGCGAATGTTGAATCTCTAACTTGTAGGAAAACAGGAACAAATCAAATACAAAACTCATAAGATGGAGGAAAGTATAAATATAATATATATAATATATATTTATATATTAATCAGTGTAATTAGATAATATAAAGAATTAAAATGAAAAAAAGCAGGAGAAAAATTTAAAGTGCTATTATTTCAAGATAATATGATTGTCTACATAGAAAGCACCAAAATCTCCACCAAAAATATATGTAGATTTAATATATAATTTGAAAACATAGGAGGATACAATGTCAAAACTCAAAAATGAATAGGATTCATGTATACAATTAAGAAACTCACAGGCAAGAAATTAGAAGAAGCACATCTTTCACTATAGAATCACACAAAAAAGAAATATTCAGGAATCAATTTAACAATGAGTATAAAAAATCTATACAATGAAAATTATAGTACCCTAAAAAAAGAAATAGAAAAGAATTTCAGAAATGCAAAGATATCCATTGCTCTTGAATAGGAAGAATCAATACTGAAACTTCTCATTCCCCAAAACTACTATGAAGATTTAATCCAATACCAATCCAAACATGATTAGCATAAATCACAGATCTAGCAAAAATATTCCTCAAATACATTTGGAACAGAAAGAGACCTAGAATAGCAAAAACATTTCTGGGGAAAATAAAGTCAATGAGCATCACAATCCTAAACCTGAAATTATACCACAAATCTACTGTAAAAAAAAATCAGTGTAATATTGGAAAAAAAAGCCCTTACTATCAGTGGAACAAAATACAAGATGCAGATACTACTGCAAACACTAACTCATCTTGTCTTTGATCACGGAGTCACATATGTTCACTCAAAGTAAGAACTAAGTAGTCTCTTTTGTAAATGTTTCTGAAAAACCTGGCTTTCCTCATGCCAAAGAGTAGAACTAGACCCATGTCTATTTCCTTGCACTAAACTAAAGTCAAAATGGATCGAAGATCTAAATAATAAAACACACGAACTAATTCTACTGGAAGAAATCTTGAAGACATAGGTGTAGGCAGTGAATTCATGAACAAAACCCTGATTACAATGGAAATAATGCAAAAAATAAAAAAAAAATGAGCTTGCACCTTATCAGAAAGCTTTAGCACAACAAAGAAATCACCAAGAGTGAAAATAAAACCAATAGGGTGGGAAACATTATAGCCACTTGTCCCTTAGGCAAAGGACTTATGTCTAAAACATATGAAGAACTTTAAAAGATACCTCCGAATTTATAGATCTAATAAAAAATGGCCATCTGAGATGAATACATACTTCTGTGATGAAGAAATACCAAGGCAAATACTTACATGAAAAAGTGTTCTACATTATTATTTCTTTGAGAGTTGCAACCAAGATTCCATCTCACCTGAAGAAGATTTTCTACTATCAAGAAATCAACCAATAACTTGCTACTGGTGCTGTTGGGTAAAAGAAACCCTTCTCTGATGTTGGTGGGCATGTAAACTGGTGAAATCACTTTGGAAATCTGTGTGATGATTTCTCATAAACTAGGATTAGAGGTCTCATTCAATCCAGCTATTTCCCTCCTGCGTATCATTACAGAAGAATTTAAAACATCATACCGCAGCAATGTATGTGTATCCATGTTTATAGCAGCATAATTTGCAATAGTTAAATCTTGGAAACAATCCAAATTTCCATCAACTAGGGAATGTACAAAAAAGATGTTTCTTGATACAATTGAGTATTACTCTACCACGAAGACGGATAAACGAGTCCTCTATAGCTAAACAGATGCAATGTAAGACCATATGCATAAACGAAATAAATCAGACTCACATGTGCAAACATTGAATTATCTCCATAATGTGAGAAGCTGAATGAATAAGATTCAAAATGTACAGTAGGTAATGTGAATTGGGAAGAAAATTCTCCAAAGCAAAGACAGATAGTTATGAGGGAAAGGGTAAAGAAATGGAGGGTGAAAATATTTATACACAAGATATTTAAGACAGTTACACAGATAGTTTCTCTTAGTTCATTGGAAAGTAAGATGTGTGCTACTATTGCTTGGAGAAAATACTGTGCCTATATCTTGTACTGTGAACAATTACTCTGAAGTTAATATACAATGTACCAATTACTGTAACTTTTCTACTAATCTGTTTTAGAACTAAATTTTATTATTTTTTCTCTTTAAAATAAAAAATGATAAATTCATATAGAACAATAACATGACATTTAATTTACCTGATAGCGGTCATCAATCACATCTTACAGTCTCTTCCAAAGAAGCTCACTGGTACAAACTATTTTATGTTGAGCTCACTGATAACAACTATTTTACGCTAAGTTCTTCAGAAAAGATACTTTCAAGACTGCACATACTATTTCACTGGATAACAAAACTTACTAGTAGGATGGGAATCAGGATTAGACAGAGGGGAAAGCAGAACCATGAAGATATTGCAATAGAGTATTTTGATGATCTTATGGTAAATACAAAACTGTAACAATCCTTTAGTGTTCTCCTGCCATATTATAAGGGCCCAAGATATTTGCACCATTGTTGACTAGTCACTGGATAGGACTGTCCCTGGGAAGGAGACATGGATTTCAGTAAGACAGTTCTCTTGGTTTAAGAACAATTTGGTGAAATGCATGGAGGTGAGAACCATCAGTCACAAACATCCAACACAGCCATGGTTATTACTGTCTCTTCATTAATGGGAGACCTCTTCATCTCACCATAGCGCCCATTATAATGTCCCAAAGAAGATTTTCAGTTTACAAAGATGATATGGAAATTTTGCATTTAATAAAATAAAATAGTTATGAGAATGATTTTAATGTGTATGATGACTTAAAAAGAAATGGAATTTTAGAAGATTTAGTACACTTTGCTGTTTTGAAATAGGGAATGGTGCTTTTTACAGGTTTGAAACTGGCTAGAATCCCTGCCAGCTCTGTACATGGTACAAATTCCAAAAGTATATATGGTGTTTTAACTTATAATTGCCATTTGTAGTGCTTTACTGGCTTTGGATTTGACTTGAATTCATGTCAATATTTTGGCGAGAAAAATATCCTTGAATCTGATTATGTTATTCCTAAGAATGCCTTTGCTCAATCAGGCAGAGCCAAACAACAGGGCTAAAAGCTTTGCTTCAAGCATCCCTTAAATCATTTCTTCTGTCTGTTTTTCTACAGTAGCCATATTTCAATTCCTCACAAAATGAATGCAAGTTGTATGTAATGATTTTCTGAAAAATAATTATTAAAATGCTAGAGTGGGATTATATTTTAAAAAGAGTTTAGACAGATTGATAAAATGGACAAATTGTTTCATCTCAGTTGAATATGTAATTAAGAACTCAGCCTTGTTCCTTATATCTTAAGAACAAGTGGGAAAAGGAAAATAGAAGTTAATTTTAATGTGTGTGCATAATAGGATCCTAAATTGTTCCCATAAAATAAAAAAAAAGCCTCCACTATTTGTCTTTATTTTATCTTAGTCCAAATAATATATCTCAAATGTTAAGTAATTTGAAAAATCCTTGCTATGGCAATATAGTTATTCAAGTGAAAAATTAGTACTTTAAGGGACTTCCAAGCCCACGGTAAAATGTTTCTTATAACAATCTCCTCACCGTTAAATTGGATTCACTTTCAAGTCAGTCTCCTTTCAAGCAAAATTACCACATGTTATTAGCTTACACAGAGACTTACTCTGGCCAAATTAGGCTGTCACTTTACATACAAAGTATATTCTTACATGAAGGGTCAAAGACCCTCATGATTACAACTCCAAATGGTTTCTCTAATGATAATAATACCCTTGTCTTTAATGGGACTGAATTTTAGTTTTAACCAAGGTCTAGTAATCCCAGAGATAATGTATGCCTGTGGAATGAAGTAGACAGAATTGAATACCTTTCTGAAAAAACTATCAATGACTTATTCTTCCAAGAATTATTTCATTCAGGATAGATTGTTCCAGTTGATTCTTTCCCTTCTTTACTACATCTTGAGTAATCTCTAAAATCAATAAACAATAACTGCAAAAGTCCAGAACAGTTTAACACAAATGTTCCCAAATTCTTTATTTGGACAAATATTCCTTGGGAAATATTGACATAAGCAAATTTAGTAACAAAATTTAGTGATAAAATCAATGCAAACAGTGAAGACATCAGTGCACAGATGAGGGAGAATAACAACTAAATCTAAGTAATATTTCTGAAATAGTCTATAAAAGAAAAAAAAGACACTACGAATTTCATAGAGATTATATTTTTCCAGTAAAAAGCATAGACCTTCTAGATAATTCCCCTTTAGGGGACCCAGTAATACTTACAGATCAATTTAAAACAGGACAGACTGGGTTGGGAGATAGCTCAGTGTAATAAGTGCTTGCCTGGCAAGAGCAAGGTCCTGAGTTCGATCCCTGGTACTACCAAAATAAATAAATAGATAGATAGATAGATAGATAGATAGATAGATAGGATAGACAGAGATAGAATGTTCTGCACAGTTAAAATGTACTCAAATATATAAATATAATTGTGATGATATATTAAGAGCCTCATTTCATAGAAGTAAGGAATAACTAAATGATCAAGTGTTTACCAAGGAAAATAATGGAGGTCAGTAGATACAATGATATCTGACCATGATTTTTACATGGTAGGAAACTCATCCTTCTAAATCCAATCAGTATACTCATAACATAGATATTCTTCACTGTCGGGAAAGCCAAAGAAGCTTATATGTTTATTTCTGCATTCTTGATTTCACTCCGGTGCATTCTTTTAGTAGAAATTAGTGATGAAATTATACTCCAATAAAAGCAGTATAGTGGAATTTGTATTGAATTCTCAATGTGAAAGGTAAATTTGAGAAGTTACCAAAGTGCAGTGGACAGTAAGGTGATTTTATGGCAGGATGCCGGCTACAGATTTACTTATAACTTTACTGCATTACTGTCTTTTTAAATTACTCAAATATCATGCCTCAGCAAGTACAAAAATTGGTTAATAAGTAAGTAAAAAAAACACATATTCAGTTTACTATGGAAAATAATAATGAAACACTGTAATACTAGCACAGTTAATTACTATTTAAATATATCTTCATATTGTATTTTTTGCGTTTCTTTTTTCTGCATTAGAATAAATGTAATAATACATTTTTACTTATCATTATGACCTAAAAAAATTAATTTTTCATGTCTGTAGTCAACACTTTGAATAGAATGCTTTCATTGATTATATACTTGAAGAGCTACATGAAATTTTTCTGTTTATTTTGTTACTTATGTTTCAAAAAATTATGGACAGCTAAAAGGAAAATATTAAAAATATAAAAATTATTTACACAAAATCTTTGCTTAATTATTATTCACAATAATTATTCTTGAGCATGAATTATGAATTACAGAATAATGGAATAAATGCATAGCTTTGGGAAAATATAAAATACATACTGATAAAAGAAAATTGATACACCTTAAATCATAATGTTTATGGAGAAAATACATTCTCTCAGGCTTTCACAGAGAGCACATTGGCCAAGCAATGGCCATGAC
>NDGM011186832.1:0-13908 GCA_002564305.1 Octomys mimax
AGTTTCAATAATTAACACATTGTATACATTCTTCCTAGTGGTTAATTGCTGTACAAGATGCGAACTTGACTCTGTGCTATTTCTTGAGACAAATGTAAATAAAATTACTCTGAGCATTTGACAAACAGCTCTCTGTATGAGTGTGATCAAACAAGATCAAATGAGAAATCCATGGAGTGTTTTTCTTTTAAAACACAAATGGTAGAAAGTCCAAGAAAGTAAGACCATTCAAGAAAAATACACATTTTTGTTTTGCTAAACAAGGTTGAAAATTTGAGTAACATGAGGTGTGACAATCATTCCAAGAGTATTACAAGCTTTCCATAGACATGTTTATCCAATAAATATTTATGAACACCCACACCATTCAGGGCAGTGTTTTCTGACTTTCTATTCGAAGAGCCTGGACTTCAGTTCCATTAGATGCCTTATGCTCTCATCTCTGCTTTAGTTTGAAAATGTTGCTAAAATTCATCCAACTTCCAACACAGCAAGATCTTAACATGGAATGAATGCCCTCTCTTTTGATTAAACTTTGAATTTTAATCAGTAAGTCTTTGGAGAGTGCAGTTGACATTACTGTCAACATTATATAGTAGCTGATCCCAGAGGGCCTGGCCCACATTTCTTCTGACTGTGTAGACAGTGGGGAGAAGACTACAGGCTTTTCCCAAGTCAGCTGTCCTAAGACCTGTTTTTCTCCAGGAAAGACTAGAATTTGATTTGGTTTAAATATTAATTTTGTATATGTGTGTGAGGGAAAGATTTAAAAATTCACATTAAATAACAACATTGTTAAAAATAAGTTATGTTCATATCTTTTAGCTTTATTTTCTTTACATAGTGACCTGATTTTCATTTTATTTAACTTCTAAATTAGTAGACCATCTTTAGAAGTACTTTCACACCATTTCCTCTTCCATCTCTGTCCTCATTCAAAACTAGAGACAACATAAGAAAAGAAAACCACAGACTGAAACTCTTAAAAATATAAAAGCAAAAATAGCTCTGCAATATATTAACAAATGGCACCAAATAGTATATACAACTTTAAAAATTGTAGGACTTAGTGAGTTTTATTCTAGGAATGCCAGAGTGGCTGGATGGGTGTAATTTGGTTATAATTTATTGATCAGTCAATGGATGTAGTTCATATTAGCAGACTAACTATCAAAAGCTATATGATCATAACTTGATAGATACAGAAAAATCTTTGGATGAATTCAATATCCATTCAATGAAAACTCAGCAAAACTCAGAAAATTGTTAAATTCACAAAGGGTATCTACAACAAATTTATAGTTAACACTGTTCTCCATGGCAAGAGACCAGAAGTCTTTCTGATAAAGATAGGAACAAATCAGGAACCTCTTCTCTCACACTAATCCAGTCAAGTTGAGAAACAAAAAGAAGAAAAAGCCTTGCATACCAGAAAAGAAGAAAGAAAACTATGTGTGTTTGAAGACAACGTAATTATGGAGAAAATCTTAAAGAATCTATAAAATTTAGTCTCCTAGAACTAAAGATACATGCAGCAAAATTACAGAATACACGAGCAATATAAAACAGTCAATTATACTCCAGCAATGAGCACTCACAGATTATGAGGGTCTGATTTCTAACTGTGGAAGAAAAGTTGCCTGTGTGGGTCAGTATACACAGGTAGATATCGATAGATGAACGTATGTACACACACACACACACACACACACACACACACTCTACCCTGTGCAATAAGAAGACCCAGAAACAGCAGCATAGCTGAGCAAGCAACAAACTGAACTCCAGATTTTGGTTTCTAAATCCCGTTCCCTAAGGGAAGGAAACAGGGGAACTTGGAAAAATGGCTAATTCTGTGACTAAGGCATAAAACCTGTGGTGCCGGATATAAAGAAGTTATTAGGAAAAAAGGGAAGGGATGGGACCTATCAGAGTAATATGTGATTATGATGGCTAATGCCTGCAATCCCATCACTCTGCATGGCTGAGGCAAGAGGATCACAAATATTAGCCCAGCTTGGAAATCAGTGATTTAGGAAGACCCCGTCTCAAAATAGAAAAAATTTAAAAGGGCTGGGGATGTAGTTCAGAGAAAGAACCCTGGGTTCATTCCCTAGTAACACACACACACACACACACACACACACACACACACACACAAATACACATACGCAAAGAGTATAGATTCAACCTGAAAAAGTTTCTAAAGGTCAACACTAGAAAATTTGAGAAGCAAAATAAATAATATTTCTGGATTATGACCCAAAGAATAAACTTAATACTCATACTAATATAAGTGCTGATTGAATAAATACATGGGGGAAAAGGGTAATTCTTCCTTAGAGAAGAACTTAAATAAATAGATACAAAAGGGTTAGGAGAAACAAAAAAATTACTATTAAAATTACATAGCAAGATTGCTGTATGCAAGATTCACTAAGGAATGTTAAAAATATTGAGTGAAATTTTAGAGAGAAAGTGAAGATCTGTCTAGCCTTAAAGTATGTTCTCCAAAGTGCTTATTTATTTCTCTGTTGGTTTTAATATGTGTCTACAGATTCTTTTTGTATTACTTGCCCTAAGAATTGGAATTTAATAGATCTCTCCTTGAGCATAGGCTGGGTTTAGTGACTTGCTTCTAATGAAAAGGGGAAAATTAGTAACATTTCCTTGAAGAAACAGACACTTCCTTAATCAAGTGATCAAGGTTCACTTCACAGGCACTAAGACATATTGATATTATATCCTTGAAAAGCTGTAAGGGGCACATCACCTCTGTGGCAGTCCTTCCAAAAATCTATAACTCAGTGTAATTCTGAGAAAATATCAGACACATTCACATGAATGGACAGTCTACAGACTTTTGACCAGCAGTTTTCAAACATATCAAGGTCCATAAACACAAGGAAAATGGAGAAACTGTCACAGACCAGAGGAGGCTAAGTAGAGATGACACCTAAATACGATGTGGTATCTTTCTCTGCAGTGGAAAGGCAGAGAAATCCCAGTGTAACCTGTAGTTTAATGAAGTGCATGGTGCTAATGCCACTTTCTTAGTTTTGATAATTGTGCTATGGTTAGCTAAGATATTGACATGAAAGAGATCTGCATGAAGAGTAATTGAGAACTTTATGGTCTTTGCAATTTTCTCCAAATTCTAAAATCATTTCAAAATAGAAGTTAAAAAAGAATAGGAGGCTGAGTGTGGTAGCACATACCTCTAATCTCAGCACACTGGGAAGCCGAAGCAGAAGATTCAAAAGTTGAAGCACGGCTTGGGAAAATGAGCAACTTAACAAGGCTTTGTCTCAAAATAAAATATAAAGACCAGAGGACTGGGAATATAGTTTATTGTGGAGATCTTGGGTTCAATCTCCAGTACTGGAGAAAAAGAAACAAAAAAGCTAAAATATCAAGCAAATAGGAAAGAGCAGAGAGTACGAGAGAAGGTAATTCAATTCTCATGCAACATAGGAGGAAGATAGTCATTGTTCTGTAAAATTAACAAATCATAGCACAGTATTTTAAGCACCATAGTCAGTCATACATGGGCAATAATATGAAGAACTGGCTAAAAGAATTACAAGTGGCTGCTTGTGGGAAACAGGCTATGGTAGAGGGGCTGTCGGCACTGTTGCTGCTTTTAATCACAGACCTTTCTTCATCAACATCTTTTCAAAAAATGTTTCATTCAAAAATATTTTCAGCCTTATCGAAAACTTGTAGAAATGGTACAAAGACTTCTCTCAATATTAGCTTCATATACAATGTACAAGAGTACATTGATCTACAACCAGGGAACAAATATTAAGAGAACATTGCTAAACCAAGTTACAGATTAACAGTTAACTGCTATCAATTAATCAACAGCTTTCTTCATCATTCCACTGTGTCCTTTATCTGGTCCAAGATCCAGTTTACAACCTCACACTGTTTGTGGTTTTCTTATCTAGTCCCATCTGCTGACAGTTCCTCCAGATTTTAGATAGGACTAGCTGATTGTTTTGTCAAGTATTTATGAATTTGGATTTGTCTGATGTTTTGTGTCTTTATTATTGATACATAGTAGTTGTGCCTATTTATGTAATAGGATGAGTGTTTTGATACATGATGCATGTTCTTAATTTATATAAACAAAATATATAATTACATGTTTTGCCTCAATCATTACCTAGGCGATCCTTTCTGCTGTTCAGGGCACTCTATCAGGAATTTAGTTTTACATATTAAGCCTTCTCTAAGGCTCTAATGCGGGCTTTGGTTCTTTCTGGCTCCATCCTTGCAGCAGGTGAAGAACGATCCTAACTTTTAGCTCCTTTCTTGGGATTCAAGCTGACAGCAAAGGAACAGTCTGATTTCCTCTGGTCTTGGGAGAAGACCCATTGCAGTGGCAGAACCTGGCTTGGGCCCACACTGAGGTGCCTCAGGGGTACTGAGATGAGGGGCTGGCAGCCCCCCAAGGGCTCTTCTCCTTTCTGTGACTGAGCACTTAGGGGCCTGACCTCCTTAGGTCTCTGCCTGTCAAACACTTGCCTTTGGCCCAATATCAGTCTCTCACTCCCTTGAAACAAAGAGAGTGAAGACTGTTGGCGGCTCCAAATGTGCTCTCTGCCTTTTGAAGCTTTGAAGGACTCTGCACCAGCATAAATCAAAGGAGAGGGAGCTTATTCATTTAGCTCGTCAAAAAATCCTACTGTCATCATGTCACATACAGGAGTTTATTCTTTTAATAGCTTTATTCTTTTCCCGTTAAGAAAAGGAGTTGTTCCAGGGCACTCATTCCTTGCTGTATATTAGCCATTTCATTTTTCACAGAGGGGGAAAATACCTTTCCGCACATGATTAATACTGCAGTTGAATACCAGAAGAGCCGACCATGTGCTGGCCATGGGCCATCCATCAGCAATTTAACATCTGCAACCTCGTCACAGCGCGTCGCTGTGAACATCATGAACAAATCACAGCGCGGGCTGTGGTCAGAGCAGTTTATGGACTTTGTGTGTGCGCAGCACACGTCCTCCTCAGGGATTTGAAGATGAGGATGATCTAAGGCAGGGAAAGGCACATATGAAAGAGGACCTGTAGGCTGTGTCTTCAAAACATTCCTATCAGTTTCTTGCCATTAGGAGTTCAAAGCCCTGCCCTGTCCTCCCTAAGCGGGGCCTTCAGGAAGGGAAGAACAGGCCTTTTCTGTTTGCGAAAGAGGAGCCACGCAGAATCGAAACATGGGCATCAGCACTTTCCCACTTGGGCTCTAAATTGTGAGTGTGCCGAGTCCTCAGTGCACCTCTCGAGCTAAATGCTTTCCATCCGAAGCTCCAGTAGTATAGTCTGTCCTGGAGCCAGTGGGCTAAACTCCAGGCCCAGTTCTGTGGCGTAGCAGTTGTTTTGAGATGGCCGCTTACCTTCCCCGACCTCCCGTTTTCTCTGGAATAGCTATGGCAGCCTCACACAGCTGTAGTGATGTTCCTCGGAGCAGGGCTGGCAAATGTGCTGCTCCTGACACACAGTAGGTGCCCTGGAATGTGTGTTTCTGTTCTTTGCTTTCTCTTTCCTCTCCAAAGAGCACAAGATGTCTCGGCCAGGATTAACTGATAAAGACAACTTTTCTAGAAGTTTAGTTGAAGGGCAGATTCTTTTAGGGGAACACGAATAGCTTTATAAATTGCCTTCAAAAGTAGCTCCAAATCCTTCAGTCAGTTTTAAAGGAACTGTTTACCGCTGCATATGGCAGTCATTATTTGGAATAATAAACCCTCTGAGAATCTGAACATTCATGGGCCAACAGATGGGTCAACCTGCTTCGCAATTTAACAAAGTAATTTATTTCAATCACCGGGACAGGGCATGTGAAGATTACTAATTCAGCTCACAAGTGAGAGCAGCAAACACCATCTCGTTGCTGAATTGTGCAGCCATTATGGAAATGCACACCTGTTCAATTGGTTTTGGGACAGTCTTCGTTTCCATTAGTGTTTCCTTTTCTTCGAAGGTATGGATTAAATTGCTGTGGATTCTTCTGCTGAAACTCACGTGCTAATTGGTGTCAGGATGAGATAAAGATCTCAGTGAAAATTTATACCATAGCGTAAGTAAAATTAAGGTCATCAGAGTTAGCTTTGAGAAGTAAAACAGGTGTATCAAAAGTGTATTCTTATCATAATTGGGCAATGTGTTGTTCTTTCTTCTTGAAGCAATTTAATGGAGGAAGGAAAAAAAGAACTTCAGGATTGCTTTATCTTCACTTCAAATCTGCTTAAATCTTTCACATCTTGACTTCATCTTTCTGTTTGAGTACTTAGGTGCCAAAGGCAGGGAGGATTTGGAAAGGTTGTTGAGAGTTTCTCTGCAGAAGAACTCTTCCCATGGGCTCAAAAAGGGAACTCAGGGTGTTAAAAAGATAGAGATGGGCATCCTTTTGATCTTTGCCATCTCTTCACCCCACGTGCAATACCAAATTGGACAGAACTTACCTGAAAATGTAGGGGAAGCTTTACACAAAAGAGGATACCTGGGGTGCATTTAAGAACTGCCATAGCTTAAGTAGGATTACTATTGCTACAAGACTTCCTTTGTTGCCTTTTTGAAACAAAGGTAATTTTCTTTCTCCTATAAAGTCTTTCTCTTCTTTAATGTTTGTAGCTATTACCTTAATATACACAAGTTTCCTTTTGCTTAGTATTCTTCCCAAAATATTTTTGACTTGCCTTTTCAGACTAGTTACTGGGATTCCAACAAAGCAGGACAGCAAGCTGGTCCTCAGGCAGCCAGGGAGATGCGTAGGCAGGAAAGTAACAGCAGATGGAAATGCTTCATCATTTTGTGGAAGGATCGCTACAGTCAAAAGGTGCAGTTTATGAGGGAGCTCCAGCCGGAGTCCTCAGATGACATTTTAAATTTAAAAAGTTGCCATGCATATTGGAAGAACAAATAAATATTCCAGTAGGGATGCAAAAATGTGGTATCTTCCCAAAGTTTATATTTATCAAACTTGTAACACTATGTAAATTAAGGGATATATATATATATATATATATCAGTTTGTTTATGCCACTATAACAAAATATCTGAGCCTGGGTAATTGATAGAGAATGAAATTTGTTTCTCACACATTTGAAGGATATGAAGTTGGAGATCACACCACTAGTAGGTATGGTGTATGGTGAAAACCCAGTCGCTGCTTCAAGATGCTACCTATCCTCTGTAAGGGATAAATTCTGTGTTCTCACATTGTAGAAAAACAGAAAGGCAACAAAACCTAAGCTAGCTCCCGCTAGCCCTTGGATGAGGCATTTCACCATTCTCAAAGGCAGTGTTCTCATGACTTAACACTTCCCCAAAGCCCCATTGTTAACACCCCCTCAAGAGAGATTCTCTTGTAACACATGAATTTTGTGGGGCATCCAGACCACAGCATTTATTTAGAGGCAATTTCAAGAGTCCTGGTTTGAATAGTTTCACGATTACAACATCTAGACCAAATGGCCCTCCTCCCTGCTGTCCCGTCCTCCCGTTGTCCTGCCCCTGCCTGACAGCCCTGCATTCTCAGCTTTCTGTCAGCCCCACAAGGCTATGTCCCACTTTCCCAATTTCCTGCCCTGCCCCTCCCAAAGCTCAGTGTCCCAAAACTATTTACTTTCCCCCTAGTCATCCCACCAGCCCTTCTTCAAATTCCTCGTCCCTCCAGTGGTAGCATTGTGTCTTCCTTGACCTTGTGCTTCTTCCTCCCTACTTCTGCTGCTGGATGGGGTTTGAGGACATCTCCCCAAAAAGAAGATGGGGATCTCACCTGTACCCCTCCACACATGGGTTCATTGACTTTCATTACTGGAAAGGACTTCAGGGAGGCAAAGGCAGATTTATTTGGCAGAACCCCAGAAGTACACACCCAGGAAAGAATGTGGGTGCTCAAAGAGTGAGAAACATTGTGATTTGGGGCTGAAGTTATTTCTGTGGTCCCCAGGGTGTCCCTAACCCAAGACTCTAGGCTGTGCATTCCTTGTGTCTGTCAGGCTGCCTGTTGTGGACTAGGTGAGAACGCAACCCATCTGCATGTGTCTGAAGTTTAGAGATCTAGCAACCAGTTAATAGTGCTCTTTCTTGTAGGGTAGAAGTCTGTGAATTTGTGAATCCATATTATTAGGAGAAAACAGTGATCCCAATTTAGCGAAGAAAGATGCAGGCCCTATTTACAAGTGTACTGTATCTTTTAAGACTCTTAGGAATTAGGGGTAAGTATCCTGGAAAGAGGGTAACTTTGTGTGCCTTTGATTGTATCTTGAAGATGTAGTTTTCTTAAAAGCATAGTTTTAAAACTATAATGCTCCTTATATCCTTTCTATTTACTCCTAGTTCATCCACTGTGTCTATCTCCTTAAATCTGCCTGGCTGTTAAGAGCTGTAGGTTTCCCCTCTGGCTTCTGCCAGGGACTTCCGCCCTGGCTCTCCCTACTTTGTTTCCCCTAAGTAGGGCTCTGCTGTTCACCTGGATGGTTTTCACACTGCCCAAGAGGTCTTGCCACTTCTTGCCTCCACCAACACATTACACCCTCTACCTGCTTAAAATAGTCATCTTGTTTGTACAAAGACATCTCCCAGCTCCCCATGGTCCACAGATCATGAGAGTGAATGACCTATCTAGAATGACCACAAGTCCCCTTTCCTAGCCGTCTGTTTCTGTGTTTCGGGTGCATGATGAGCCAGAACATTAACTATCCCCAGGCCTGATCTTTACATTTGCCTTCCAAACATTTACGCAGGCTGCTCCTCTGCCAGCCCACAGCTTCTGCTTCTTTCAACTCTAACCTTCTTTTACATCTCACTTCAAACACTTCAGAAAGTATTTTCCCCTCCTTCACCTCCTTTGAATCAGATGTGTGATTCTCTCTTTTAGACACCAGCAGCTTTGGTTCTTTGGATGTCTCATGGGATTTATCTTTTTAAAACTTGCATTCAACACAAACTTATTCCACAGAAATTTAGCAAGTACCCATTAGGAGCTGGACACTTGATATGTGCTAGGGATGAATAAGGGATACAGGATCTCTTTCCTAATGTATAGTACTACTATGCATTGTCATCAGGATATGGGGTGGCATCTGTTGGTAACAGAGAAGAGCCGTTCACATTTGCTGGGACAAAAAGAATATAGAGTGGGAACAGAAGAGCGCACACATGATCTCAGTATTTATGTTTTAATTTCTTCCTTCTAGATGGACCTGTTCTTGAGAGAAAATGAATCTTATCACTGCGTCATCTTAAAGTCCAAATATTACCTGCACACACGAGCATCTGAGCACCTGTGCAAAGATGTTTTCACAAACAGCGCTGAGTTGTAAATCTGCATGAAGCTCCACGAGGAAGAAAGAAATCTTTCTGCAGAAAAAAAAATAAAAAGGGATAAAATATGAAAAAAGCCAGTGTGGACTTCAAAACTTTCCTTCTCTTCCAGAGTTTGCACTGGTTGCTGTGCTGTTTCCATTATTAGTGCCATTTCATGACTTTCCCAAGGCTCTTGAGCTGAGATCAGGAAGTGTGCCGAAGTCACATGGCCTTTGTACCTGTTAGTCACTTCAGAAATATCCTAATGCCTTTAGTAGGGTACTTTATAGAGCCCCTGAGAGGGGCTCACTATACTGTTTTGACTAAGAGTACCCTGCATGTTGAAATTGAGGGGAAGAGTTACTATTGTAAAATGCTGGCCAGGATCGAGGAAGTGGTTAACTACTTATCACACCTCTTACTTTTCCTTCCTGGGATAACGACTCTGCCAGTGCCGCCTCCCTTTTTGCTGTTCCTTTGGTCATGTGATTGAGTTCTAGGCAATGAGGTGTGAGCCTCATAATGGATCCCACCCCCAGGCTCCACATTGTCCCCTTGCTGCCCAGAGCTTTGTTACAGATGGCAGATGCACAGATGCCACCAGGCAGGGTCTTTGCACCTCCCAGTGGAAGCTACATGACGGCTAGGAACACTCACACTCGAGACTTAGGTGAGCAAGAAAAAAATCCTCCACTATGCTAAGCCATTGGGATCGGGGGTCTAATCGTTAGAGCAGTTGGGGTAAGATCAGCTAATACAGCGTACTTTACACAGTGCGCAGAAGCCCGAAGACAAGGAGGCGAAACACCCCTAGTGAGCTCTCTGTGAAACCAAACTCGCCTGGTGGTGGCTGTGTGGCTTTGCTTCTCTGAGCGCCCTCAGTGGGCCCATGGAGCAAATTTAGGTTGGCTGAATAGCACATTTCTGTGTTGAATTAAAAACCTGTAGTTTGAATGTGAATGCAAATTCTTCCTAGCTTTAGCAACTGCAAAAGATTCCAGACGTTTCACAAAGCACTAAAATACTGTACATTGTTTTCTTTTTCAATGGGAAATTATTCACAGAGCAATAAAAAGTTGTTTTTTCAGTAAACAGATTATGTTTCAGTCTGTGGTGTGAACACTTAAATGGAACGATGCAATATGCCACTTTTTAAAACAGGGTTTTAAACATGTCAGTACAAACCTTTCAATCCTCTGTCCCATAAATTCAACTTTTTAAAATGAAATCAACCTGAGCCCTGTGAAAGCTCATACTACTATATCAAAACCAGTGATTTTGCCTGTTTATTGCCACCTATGGAATGTGGCAGAGAAACAGTCTTTTCACATGGGACAATTTCTTCAACTTTACACCAAGTGAAATTTAATTGCTTTTCACTTCCTGGAATCATTAGGCATTAGTTCTACTGGAGGTGAAATGAAAAAGAAGCTGAAAAATAAGTCTATTTAATACATCTCACCTTGGAATTACATCCTTCATCTTTCGACTACCAGTTATGGAACACGTCACGGGCTGAGAAGCCACTTAGAAACCAACGTGGGTAACACGCCACTCAGTGCTGTTCCTCACGTTTCAGCCAATATGGCCAGCTGAGCAATTGGAGTGTCTGTTCTTCCAACTTAAGGGCTAGAATATTTTTGTCTTAGCAAAATATGTAGTAAGAGAATGCAATGCCAGATATGTGAAAAAGAAGTCTTGGAAAGTGCTTTTCAGGTTATCACTAAAACAAAATATAGGAACTGCACTGGGCAATCTCAGTACAGATAATTTTATTTACATTGCAATACTGGGATGTGATGCTTCATTTTTCAAAAGAATGCATGGATCCTTGCATTTAGTTCTAAATTGCGTATTAAAGTTTCTCATGGGGCACTGGTATGAAGATGATGGCAATTACTTGACAGAGAGGATGAGAGGTGGCAAAGAGAAAGCTGTTCACATCGTTGCCAGAAATGAAGCCAGTCTCTGGGTAGAAAACAGAAGACGAAAGGAAGGTAACACCAGTGGGAGCACTGCGCTTCCACAGCCCACAGAGCAAGGGGGACCCGCCTGACACCAGAGATGTCCTTCTCCCTTGATGGGATTCCTGCCTCAAGGTAATCTGCAAAGTGTTTACTGTAATCACAGGCAGGATGCAGGTTAAGAGTTATCTGGGATCTGAGGACTGCCACGTAGAATCATTGTCCTGGCATGCCAAGCATGAGTATGAAATTTGAAAAGATATAAAGGAGGAACCTAGTATGACTTTGTTTGGGGTAGATATGAAAGAGGAAGGACAATTAAGTGACGTCATTTGGAAACCGTCTCTTGTCGGCCAGCAACTTCCAAAGGTGCACACATTGATGTCCCAGTTCAACAGACAGACTCTGAGCGATCCATAAATCTCAGCATTTCTTTCAAAACACACTGTATTGTCTATTTTCTGATTAAGAGTTTTAAAAGTTTGACAATTTTGGTGCGGAAAATCCATCTTGATTCTTTTCTTAGCATTCACAATGTTTGTTTGCCCAGACATTCAGTTTATTTTGAAGGCATATTTTTAAAGATATGACTATAGGACATATTTAATGAGCTATTTATTGGCTTGATCTAAAGTTTTTAAGTCAGTTCCTCTTGAGCTGGTCACACAATTCTTAAGGCTGAGGTGGGCAACCAATAAAAATGGATAAAAAAGATATGGTGTTTTTATACAATGGAGTACTACTCAGCCATAAAGAAGGATAAATTTGAAACCATATTATAAAGTGAAATAAATCAGACTCATGGGTATAAACATCATATTGTCTTCCTGGTATGAGAAAGAGTACATAAGGACCAAAATGTACAACAGGTATTGAGAATGGGAAGCAATTGTTCAAGAGGAAAGACAAACTAAAGTGAGAGAAGAGGGGAAGGAAGGAAAAAGGGAAGAGAGACAAATGGAGCCCCTAAGAAACAAAATACAAGGTAGTTATACTTCTAGTGTCTCTTAGTTCATTGAAAAGAGAGGTTTGCACTAATATCATTTGAAGAATTTTTTATGCCCACATTTTGTACTCTGAATAACTACTTTGAAGGTAACAATACACAGTGCTGACTATTATGATTATCCTATTGTTTTGTTATGAAATTTTTGTTTTTTCCATAAAATACAAAAAAATTGTCAAATTTAAAAAAAATCACCTCGGTTCCTTCATCACTTTCCTACACCCAGTAGACTGTGCAGATTCTCTTCCCCAAAAGATTCTGTGATATTTATCTGAAAGAAATACATCTGAATATTGCACAATGAAAGGATGTTTGTGGAAGGCCTGTAACTAGGTTTTCTTCTAATCCTTGAAGATGTTAAACTAGCCCAACAGGCTTAATTTTTGCATTTATGAAGCTTAACGAAAAAAATAGACATTGAAAACCAGACTCCTTTAATAGCTACTTGTCGTCTGTGCACTCAGTGTGACAGAGGACGCCTGTAGAGTATGTGAGCTTCTTCTGTGGACAGGATGGCTTTGAGGAAATGATTTTTGCACTGAGATCAGGGGGCTGAGTAGGGAGAACCAGGAAGAAGAGAAACAAAGAGGATTTGGGGCAAAGCCTTAGTTCTGTGTGACTTAGAGATGGGCAGGGTGTGGGAAAGAGCCTGGAGCAGGTGTTACTGGGACGTAGGGAGGACCTGGTCAGGCTGCAACAGGTGATGGGAGGATCTTGAGGTGAGCAGGCTAGAGGGAAGTGGTTATCTGTCCTACAGCGGGAAGTTCAGGATGGGCTTTGCCTAAATAAATGTCCCTTGTAGATTTCAGCCTGCCCATCCTTGCTGGAGCGGGTAGAGCATGGTGAGACGGTTTCAGAGCATTGCTTTCACCAGAGTCTGGTCTCTTGATAGGGCTACAAGCAAAGTCTTGTGAGCCATGGAGGACATTTATGTCTGAAAGCAATGGAGGCTACTGGGAAGGTAGTGGTGTGACTCACACTTATCGAGTGCCACCAGCTTCCAATGTTGGGGACTGAGATGAGGTTTGGCAAACAGCATTATAAGGACTAAATGTATTTGTAACAAGCAATGACAATCCTTATATTTGAGAGAGGCAGGCGCTGGTTAAAAAATGGAAGACATTTAATCTCCTAATTCTTGTTCGAGCTAATAGCATATAACTATGTTAAAAATGATTCTCATTCGTTCGGGCTTAGTCTAAGCCGTGTGGCTTTTAATGAACCAGTTAATTTCTGTAGTAATCTTAGTCCTAAAAAAGTTGAGCTCACAGAAGAACTGGTAAAAGGAACAGAAGCATTGCTGACATCTTTGTCTTTGATAAGGAGGAACAGTAGGCCAACACAACTTTTCCCAGATTAAAAACAAATGTGTAATGGAAGTTGAAATAGAAAGAATCTCTCCATTTATCTTCTTGACTAAAGGGGGGAAAAGCATCATGCACATTGTAGATCATTTCAGTTTTAGGCTGATGATTTGAAACATTTTTATAATAATTCAGTGGCTCTTTTTGAATATCCAGATGTTAATAATGGTTCCTTGTTATGTGATTAGGAATGAATCTGCCAAGGAAAAATGAGGCCTTTTCTCTTGGGGGAAGTTGAATTACTTCTGTTATT
>NDGM011186834.1:0-10969 GCA_002564305.1 Octomys mimax
ACACATGTGTCAAATAATGTTTTGACTATAGAATGTAGGAAAAACATGGACACATCTCTAAGCCTAGTCTAGCAGGAAATACATCAGGAAACACAGGCAACTTCCGCATAGTTTGATCAGTGTTGCTTTGTTGCATGGGGGGTTCTCACTTGGAAAAGCAAATGAAGGGGAGCAAGTGCGATGTAACCTAGCTACTCACTTTTGTAACCTTGACATTTGAGATTCTAAATTAGTTAGTCTGACCTTGCATTCTACTTTTATAAATTCAATTCCAGGCCAGGAACTGGGAGAGTTATGTTCTCATGGCCATGAGTCTTGTGACACAAGAGTTCCGGTCCTAAGAACACTCGGTCTCACCTAGATGTCCCACATAGCAACCGGGTCCTTTTCTGTCATTTTCTTCCCTGAAGCAAATGGTCAAAGGATTGCATGAACAGGTTTTTTTTTTTTTTTTTTTGGTTGTTGTTCTTTTTAAGGTAAGAAACACTTGAGTAAGGGCCGGTGAGATAGCTCAGCGGACTAAGCGCCTGCTTAGGCAAGTGCAGGGACTTGGGTAAGATCCCCAGTACCATGTGCCATGCTGGCTTTGCCCCCGAGGTGCTCTAAGCTAGCAGTGGAGTCCCAGAGTGGTGGCGCATGCCTGTAATCCCAGCTGCTGGGGAGGTTGAAAACAGGAGAATCTTTAGGAGTCTAAGTAGCATAGTGAGACCCTGTACAAAAAAAAAAAAAAAAAAAAAAAAAGATAATAATAATAATAAGAGAAAGAAAGAAAAAAAAAGAAAAGAAAAAGAAAAAAATGAAACACTTGAGTAGGGATTGGGGAGATCACTCAGCAGTCTAAATGCCTGCCAGGCGAGCGCAAGGACCACGGTTCTATCCGCAGTGCCGCATGCCATGCTGGCCCCCGAAACTGGGCCTGTTGACTCATTCCTGTAATCCCAGCACTGGGGAGGCTGAGACAGGAGGATTGCTACTGAGTCTGAACTGAGTGCTTAGCAAGACCCTGCACTAAATAAATAAATAAGAGATAAAATAAAATAAATACTGAATAATTTTACATCACAATGTCCCTAACTCAGTCTTCTAATTTTCCTCTGTTCTTCAGTTTTTAATTTTCTGCTTTTCCCACCTTTTAAAATTTTGTTTGTTTAAATTTTGGAAAGCAGTCTGCTGTTTCTCCCTCCTAGGCTCCAGGGCTACTGTTTGCACCTCCTAAGATAGTTACTGGTTTCTGCCGACCCACCAACAATGTGCATCAGCTGAGGTGAATGACACAGCCTTGACAACGTTACTTTTTTCCTTGGTGCCCTAGCAGTTCTGCAGTAGAGAAAGCAACATTTTAGGCATTTATTTTCTCTCTAATGGTTTATGCTTCTGGTCTGAGTTCCTAGAGTTGGAAAACAGAAGCAGCTGCAGGCAGTTTTCATAATGGTCTGCGTATTCAAAACACAGTTATTCTGTTGAGATTAAATAATTTTTAAAAGCACCTCAAACAATACTTTGGCATATCACATGCCTTCAAACAGCTTACAAAGTCATTTTAACTTTGTAATTTCACTCTGAAGGGCGCTCTTACTGGCAGGTGAATAAAATGAGCATTAGCACACACAGAGACAGCTTCCTGCTCATTTTGAGTAAATATTCAGATACACATATTCAGCAGCGCTGGAGGCTAAAACGGTCTTGGAGTGAGCATTCAATTATTTGTCATATGTGAAAGCCCAGCACTTTATGGGGACAGCATCATTTTATACATTTGCTCCTCTGTAAATTATTGTTAGGAATCACATGGATGAGTGTAACTGGATGTTAATTATTGCTTGATTTTGCTCATTACTCCAGGTTGGAAAGCAGTCACTGTTCAACAGATGGAGCCGGCAGTGTTGGGAGGCTGCCCGTGTTGAGCCAGCAGGTCTGCTCAACCTTTGTCTCTGGCTGGTTAGTGCACTGCCTGAAGAGTCTGGATAGCCAGGTTAAGCTTCATTCAGACAAGTTAGTTCTAGATCCTGGCAACTGCAGCCTTAGGTACCAATTTACCATTTTGAAAATGAGTTCAAGGAAGACCCACTGGAACTCCACTTGAATTTCCACTACTCACGAACACCATGACATAAACACCCCGTGACTCACGGCATCCTGATCACAGGTCTACTCTGCCTTTTAGGAGGGAAGGTCGTTTCTCCCTATTTCTAGCTGATGGATGAGCTAGCAAATACTAAGTGAATTGGCAGAGGTTTTGGCAGCCAGAGGACTTTGATGCGAAGTAGTTTGTACATTGCCTGGTGACCTCACTGGACATTGTTGAGTGAACCAACAGCCTTGCAATATTGCAGAATATGATGCCATGTTTCCAAAGGTCTTACCTGTGTTGATTCAGTTTGTTGTTCTGGGCTAGTTGTAAGCTTATTTACTTCGAGTTTCTGGGATGGGGCTGGGGGTGAATATTGCGTGGGTGAGTAGGAAAAGGTCTTCCAAAATTGCTTTCTGGCTGGTTAGATTCTGTTTTATGCATATTTCTACGACTCGAATAGTGAAGTGTAACCTACCTGGGAAGCACAGGCTTCATACAGCTGTTGTAAAGTCCTCCCCAAGGCACTCTCGGTGGCATTGATTAGTTGTCCACTCCTCCTCCAGTTTCTCATTGTGGAGTCTAAGTAAAGGTATTCGAGTCCGATCTCTCTACTATCCTTATCCTGCCTTTTAGGTAACTTGTAGAAAATAAACCTGAAAAAGTAATTGTGAATTACTATCATTTATCAACTGTCTTCCTAGAGGCTGTCCCCATGGCAAGCACCGAAGTATATCTTTCATTTTTGTTGACAATAGACCGTTAAGGAAGGAGATTTGCTCAAGATTTCTGTCTCTTTTTATTCACTTTTCTTGCTCCTTCCCAGGAAACAAAATGTGACTCTGACAAGAAATGGTTTATGACATTAGCTAGCCTGGTGCCTGATGTCCATGAGGTGGAAGTCCTCATGTAGTATTTCTGTAGTCCTTATGGCTGCAATGGGGAGAAGGCCAAGCCTGAGACCTGAACTGGAGAAATCCTTCATTCTCTTCTGCCATAAATGCTTGGCATTTTCATCTCTTTGCAGTGGCTAACTGGGCATAAAATTTGGGTGTAGAGTACAGGGAGCTGGGGGCTCTCTTAACCTTCTGGCTGGTCTAAGCATGTTCCTTATCAGAATGCAATGAGGATTTGAACCCAAGACCAACTAATTACATAGGCCCTTTGTTTCTTTTCTATTGTTTCTCCTTTGGATGTCTCACAGGAAGCACAGGTGGGTGGGCTCACAGAGTATTCAGGTGGTCTTAGATCACTTATCCCGGAGCTTCTCAATATGCTCCACCCATCTTTTGAGATAGGCCATTCATTCTTGTGGAAACTGTTTTGTGTATCATAGGAACTTTGGCCTCTATTAGATGTCAGTAGCATTCCCAAGGTGTTACAATCAAAAATGTCTCTAGGCTTTTTCACAAGTACCCTGAGGTTAACATCGCTCCCAGCTGATAATTGCTTGTCTGGCCAAACATTTTCTAATAGCAAGAACCCCCATAACTAGCCCTTAAACACTCACAGTGAACTGAACATTGTAACACTCACACTGTTAACCTAATAATGCTCTTCCCCCAAGAAGTACACTCACTTTTGTTCTTGTGGGAGCAAGAACTTCTATTCAAGTGGACTTTCCTTCTCTGCTTACATTTTGTGACTCACAGGGCTAAGCCCTGACATGAGGAAGGAGCAGGCTTTGTCCCAGCTTGACAGCCTCTCCTTTTTGACTCGCTTAGTGAATGGTAGCAACTAAGTAGCAAATTGCTTATGTTTCCTGCTGGATATTCAGCTGTGGCAAAAGTATATTTTACATTAGTCACAATTTGGTGGTCCATCAGTGTAGAGAAAAGTTAATAAAATTCTAGTTAAGTGAATTCCAATCTACCACTTCTAGTGCAACCCATGGAGAGAATAAAGATACAAAGACATATCTGTAGCTTTGAGGAGCTAAGGGGTCCTAAGTCCATTCAGAACAGTGGCCAGTTGGAATGAAGGCCATGTCCAAGGGCTGAACCTGGGTTTTATTAATTTGTGAAGAGGGGAGTGGCTCAGGGTTGAGTGCCTGTGAGAATTCTATGACATATGTGAGTGCTGTGAGCTGGGCTAGGTAGGAGTCACAGTAGCACCTCCACATAGTGCAGAGAAAGATGTGCAGGAGTATGGGATTCTGGTAACAGGTAGCCTCTAAGTTTGGAGCAATCTGCATAACACAAATAGAGGAAGTATCTTGTGTTTTTTGGTCAGTGGCCTCAGCTTTGACGTCTGGCCCTTCTGCTCTGGGATTCGAGGTTCAGTCCCATCTAACAGGGCAGCATCTCTTGGCCTGGCTTGCACTCAGTAATAGGGCCACAGGGACCTGTTGCATTCCTTCAAAGGCTACATACACATGAGCACATAAGCCAGACCCATTTATATTGCTTAAAGCCAATTGAGGGGATAGAGTATTATCCTAGCCAGCTTTGTCCTTTGTGTATGGAATTAGGGCAAGTCTTAGCCAAAATGGAGACAAATGGCCTTCTTTCAGGGCATTCATTCTGGTTGTCCTCCACACACAGCACTACAGCATTTGTGGACTGCAATGTGCCACTGCTCATTAATTGATAACATTAATTGAAATGTTAAATATGTTTCCTGGGTGACTATCTACAATTTCATTCTATTTCTAGCCCAGATTGCAATGTATAGATCCAGATAAACCTAAACAAAAATTTGTTTCTGAAACCTTTAAGTCCACAATTTTATAGTATTTTCCTCCACATCAGCTCATCCCATGCTATTAGAGAACATTCATACAGCTGCAGAAGCCTAGCAGTCTTTCCTTAACTTCCCTTTACTCTTAGCAGTTTATGCACTGTTAGGTGTTCTCACAGTATTCCTTTCTTTCTGTTTCCACTGTCACCTCTCTAGCTCAGGTCTGTGTACCTTCTCACTTGCAGTACTGCAGAAGTCTGATTGCTGTCCCTGGCTCCAGGTGGGTCCCCTTCAATCCAGCCTTTTCCATGCACGTCATGGGCTTCCTAAGATGCAAATCTGACCTTACTTGATTCTCACTTGAGACCCTTCAGGAGCTCCCTTTCCAAGTCAAGGTCAAGTCTTCACCTCACCTCCTGGTGCTCAGCTACCTTTCCAGCCTTACCTCCTGTTATTTCCCTACGTTCCTTGGAAGCTCCTGCAATACCAAAGTACTCCTCGCCTGTCCAAACTTTCCATGTTGTTCCCAGCCCCTGCACAACTGCAAATCTCCTTGATCAGTCCGAGATGCCCTAGCATTGCCTTTTTCATAGCTATTTTATTGTTTTCCTTAAAACTTAGCTCAAAACACTATCTTTAAAGAAGGCTTGTTGGATCTATGCTTCCCAATGTCCTCCTCATGGCCTCATCACATATCTGGGAGCTCCTTGACTATAGTGTGTGTGTGTGTGTGTGTGTGTGTGTTTTATTTGGATCCTCAAAACTCAGGACAAGGTCTGCTAGAAGCTCTGAAGACTGACTCAGTGAATTACCTGTGTTCTTTAGCCTGAAGTTTATATAAAGCTTGATGTTAATTATAATGGCAAACCTGAGCACCCTAATTAAAGTGTGAAAAAGGAATGACAGCTTTAGGAGAATCTCTAACTTTCATGTAGCATTGTACTTAGTCTCTTTGATAAAAGAGGCCAGTGACTTTCCACCTATTCCACCCTCTGCTTGTGCTACCTGAAACACGAAGGTTAACCAAACAGTGCTGTGTGGGATCACGTCCCTCTTGTCCTCATGGAAAAAGCATTCTCTAGTTGCAGAAAAAAGTCATTTGCCTTCTCTCCCTCCTCAGTCTTGAAAAATGTGCTGAAAAGTTCTGTTAGGAAAGCCACATGTAATTAAAGAACATTGCCACCAGACCAAAGTGGTGAGCTCAGCCCCACTTCTGTGGCTACCAGCTGTCCCCTGCTGAGGACAGTATCATGTCCCGGGGAGCTGCTCAGCCCTCCTCTGTGGGAAACACTCCCACTCAGAAGCCCACCCATCTGAGCACATAGCCCACTGGCATGCTTTCAGTTTTTTAAAGAGATGAAGAAGGTGAAAGTTCTCGTGAGGAAGCTCATAGTCAGCCAGTCTGCTGCTGTCCTCTGGCTTTCTGTTTGCATACACCAATCCTTCCATTCCATGTACCTACCAATCCACGGCTTCACCTTCTTCATTTCTGCATGCTATCGTTGCTGCCTCCAGGACAACAAAGAGACCAAAGAAGACCAAAGCCTGAGTTGTTGTTTGAAGTCTTGCTGTCATTTTCTGTTTCGTTTGTCCCTTGCCACAGCAGGCAACTTTCCCTAGAGATTTTGTGAAGACTGAGTTTCAGGTCTCTCTCAGACTGGCTCTGATATTTGATTCCATTTACCTCTGCTGTTTGCTGTTTGGGAATTTTCAGGATGGAATGAATCCCGTGGAGTCATGTGATTCTGCCACAACATCCCAGCATGACTCTGGGTGTCTTTGTGCTGCATTGTTGGCTGGTTTTGCAAAGTCATTGAAAGTTCTGGAGAGACAAAAAGATATGTGTGTGTGTGTACGATTTTTTTGTGTGTGTGTCTGTGTTCATGTAATTAATTCTTTGGCATGAGCATGGTGTGTGATGCTCAGCAGACAGGGGAATTCCGTGTTGGCAAGTAGATGTTAAATTAAATCTATTTCATGTTTTTCCCTTCTGATTGACTCTGTGAGAGCAAAAGCATGTGATTCACATATTAAATGAAAGTGGCAAAGTCATATGATTGAATAATAATTAGGATCTGTTACTTGTAATGTTCTCTAAATTAAGGGAATAACTGCTAAGCAGTACTTTAAGGAATTGCAAGTAAGCTAATTTGATTGTATTTTTAACAAAAATGTTGACATATCTTTTCTATCTTCCCGGCTTGGGCCACTCTATGTGATTTTTAAAAAGACCTTGGTGTCTGATTGGCTGCTATACAATCAGATAAACATATTGACCCCCTACTCTACCAGTTAAATAAAAAAACTCACACGCTCCTGTTTTGTCCAAACTATTCTTTCTCCTGGTTTAAACGGAATCTGAAGTTGAAGGCAAGGGAAAATGGTCATTTACAATAATGTCTACAAAAAGGTGAGACTCAGCTTCTTTTGGAAAAAAGGAGTAGATAGGCATTTGTGAAGAATTTCCTTAAATATATGGTGCTCTTGAATCAGTTATTAAAGATTCTCTCCTAATAGATAGCAGTGAACTTTATTCCTGGAAATCCTGATGGCTCTAATCAGTCCCTCTGATTAAGGAGCTAGATCAGTGTCATACTGGTGCTCCATACTAACCGAACTCATGCAAATCAGATCAGTTCTACAGTTGAGCTAGCATTGTTCAGGATTCTAAGCTCATAGAAAAGAGAGGGCTTATGGGTCTGTTTCTTCTTAAACAGAATCTTGTGAGAAATATTCCAGACTACCTGCCCATGTTACCTGTGATACCAGCTAAAAAAACTGGCAGAATTCTGGGCCTCTTTTCAAAGCTGCTTAATTATAATTGTTGTAGTTAATCTATATTTTAAATAAACTTACTGGTAATATTAATGCAAATGTTTAATCTAGATGCTCCAAGGCCCAGGCTATGTGGTAGCTGGTGGCTTCACAGCTTTCCATAGGGAGCAGACCAAATTAGCTAACCCAGGAAACATTTCTCCATGGGTATTGTTTTGTTGTGCACAATTTTTTTTTCTTTATTTGGAAAAAGGATTTCAGTAGCTCTAAACAATAAGACAAATTGTAGCATGAAGTTTATGTTTCTATGTGAAAGTGAGATACAATTGATTTTACTTATTTATTTTGGCTTATGAAACTTTTTGGTATTATCCTGGTAATAAACACAGCAGGCATAGGATTCATTGATGCATGTAGGGAAAATAAACAACCTGTTTCAGTTACAGAGGCAAAAGACAGTTCATTGAATTGGATGTAAAAATAATTCCTGTCTTTTTCTCCTCCTTGAATTCTCAGCACAGTGCTTGCTTATGATTTTTTAGGTTAGCTGTGCTTATTCTTACATTTCTGTAAGGTGAAGTGGGGCACATCTGTATTGCCGTAGTATGTGCTAACCCTAGTTTTATTTGAAGGCGTGGAAAGGTATGGTTAGATTGGTTTCTTTCAAATTTCACTTTCAATAAACTTTCTTTTCTTCTGTCCTTAATGATCTGATCATGCTGGTTGATGTTAGTGTATAACTTTCTTTATACAGATGGTCATTATTGAATAGAACACAGCTGAGGGGCTCTAGAGATTTCAATGTGACCCTGAACATGAGACTTAAGTGTGTTTCTATTTTTACTCAAAACAACAAAGTAATGTTATGGAAAGAACTCATATGTTTGGTGAATGAAGAAATTGAAAATGGGGCTGAATGGTTTTCATGATGTTCCTGCTTTGAAACACTACTATAAAGGCATAAAAATACTGCATCATAGCTCCTTCAGAATTCAATCACTTCTCAAAAAAGTGGAAAAAAAGTCACTGTATCTTGGCCAATTACAGCAGGGAATTCTTCAGCTGGGAGTGGGCTTCTGATTTTATGGCTTAAGGTTTGCATTCCTTTACCAAGCAATACTGGAAAAATCCCCACCTTAAACTCTTCAATTAGTTCTTTTTCCCCATTCTCTTTTGCATATCCTCCTGGCACTGGACATGGTACATCTCATCCACCTATTCTAGTTGTTTGTGTGTTCACATTAGTGCCTGATTCTTTTCCTGCAACCTCTAGTTTTCTAATTGTCTCCTCAAGAACATTCACCTGTTAATTAATCTATATCTTCCAAATACTGTCACTAATTCTTTTGAGTTGTATGTTTAAATTGTTTCTTAACCCACCCGCTCAGTACATTTGTAGAAATTTAAATTTTTTTTTCACATTTACTTAGTCTTTTTTATGGTTTCTTGTCCATACACTCAATTTTTTTGTCAAAATATTAAATATGCTGTTTTAATATTTTGTACTCAATTCCAATAGCTAAATTCTTGGTGGATTTAATTTTGCTATTTGTCTTACTTTTCTCTTATTGCTGAGACAAAATACCTGATGCCCAAACTTAAAAAGGAGAGATTTATTTAGCTCACGGTTTGTGGAGGTTTTAGTCTATACTCGGCTGGCTCCAAGGAGAGTGGCACATGGCAGAGGGCAACAGTTCAGGGTGGTGGCAAACAGCAGAAGCAGCAAGAGCAAAAGGGAAAAGTGAGGGAGCAGTCCCATTTCCCTCCCTTATATTGTATGCAGGCTGCCTGAGCCAGAGTGGGTGTAGCACTCACGCCCAGAATCCCAGCATTGGACCATGAATCAATCACAAGCTCTAGAAGCCTGGCCCATGACTGCATGAGGCTGTGGTGGAATAGCTAGACACAAACTATAGCACTGCCATCTCTGCAACTCTGTCTCATGATATCTTGCTACTGCATTATACTTCAGTTTTGTCTGTAGATTCATGCTCCTTAAGGTATCTGTAAATCTTTTAAGATTAGGATAAGGTTAGATTGTTTGAGACCTGGGCCATGCTGGCTTCATCAGAATCCAGTCTTCCTGAGGCCTCCCAGGAGACAGACTGCTAGCTTTATTTGTTTGTTTGGTAACTTTTTAACATATGATTAACATACCATAAATTTATCTGTTTAAATACAACTTCACTTTTGTCAGGTGTTTACAAGACTGTGGAAGGACTGAGTAAAATCTAGAATGTGACAGACGGAAGACAAGGATGATGTACTTGTGAGAGGAAAGCAAGAGGATTTGAATTATTTTGATAAAAAAGATGAGACTGATAAATGTAGAAAAAGGAATTGCTTGTGAGCAGTGTGATTAATGGAAAACATGAGTAGAATAGTAAAAAAGGATGGAAAATTACATTAGGTTTATCTTCATGCATGCTCCAGGTTGCTTTGAGAATGACGTCCCTTGTGGAGGCTATCCTTGCTCTTTCCCAGTCTGCCTCAAGTTGCATTGTATGAGCTCAATTAGAAAACTTAACACAGGGGCCAGGGAGATGGCTCAGTGGAATAAGCGCTTCCCTGGCAAGCGCAAGGGCCTGAGTTCAATCCCTGGATCTGCAAAAAAAAGAAAAGAAAAGAAAACTTAACACAATGTTTTATTAATCAGTTGACATCTTTTCTGAGCTCTTCTAAGAGTAGTGGTCAGTAAACCAGTAGACACTAGTGGGTCAAATCTGGCTTGTGGTCTATTTTTATAAATAAATTTTATTGGAACACTGCCACACCCATTCATTGATGTATTATAGGTAGCTGCCTTTTAAGCAATAATGGCAGAGTTGAGTAATTGAAACAAAGTCCCTATCATCTGAAAAGCCTGAAACATTAACTATTTGATTTTCTACAGAAGTTTGCTGTAGGGTACAATCTCTGTGATGGCAAAGACATGCAGGTCTGGTTTATTGTTCATCTCTAGACTTAACCACAGCACTTGCTACCTGGATGGTGGACTGAGGAAAGAGGTTTCAGAGACTTCCCAGCAGAGCTACATGGAATTTAGACTGTATTAAATCTAGTTAGAGCTACAGACAAAGGCAGGTTTGTAGTAGTGAAGCCCATTATAATACTTATGAGTCAGGGAAGTGGCTACAGTGAAAAGAAACAGGTAGACCTGGGTTCCATGCCTCTACCCCTGCCTCTCACCAGCCCCATGGCATGTAGACTTCACAGAGCTTTAGCTTCCTTTTCTTTCTTTCTTTTTTTTTTAAAAGTCAATGGAAATATACTTCTTAAAGTTTCTAATACTAGGAAAAAATATCATACCATGATTTATAAGTAGATTATAAGTCAAAGATACAGTATAAATCATAAAGACTGAAATTAAACAATATTCAGAAAATTAATTAAATATTAATCAATACAAAACTAAATATTTTGAAACAATATTGAAAAATTAAAATT
>NDGM011186838.1:0-10298 GCA_002564305.1 Octomys mimax
CTGTCCTACCAATTTGGCTTGAAACTGTCTCATTGCTATTTGTTTATCAATAAAATTATGGGGAAAAAAAGAAGCTACAATCTAGAAACTAACATGACTGTGAGCTTATTATATACATTATGATGTCCAGTCTTAAAAAGTTCTAACATGCAGTTAGAGAGTCATAGTTTCTGTGACTCTACTGATGTATACATAGGCAGAAGCTGTGCTAGTCTGGATCATAATTATTAATGCTACTAGCATAAATATGAATGCATAACTTATATAATCCATAAAGCAATTTTTACTACTGGGTATATTTCTTATATATGTCTTATTGCAAGACAAGTTTTATTTAAGAAATGTTTTATTTTTATCTAAACATCACACAATCTGTGTATGGAATTATCAGTCTAGCCTAAATCACTTGACTCCAGCACAAATGATTTGCTTATTAAGCAGCATTGCATGATTCCAAGCAGGATGTCTGTGCATGGCTCCACTTTATTCATGCTCTCCACTAAGCACAGCATATGTGAGGACATTTCCAGTCAAGTGTTCTTCTTCCTAATGTGTAGTTTTTTTTCAGCAACACTGTGTGTTGTATATCCATTGTTGTAGTCAGGGTTTGCAAGAAAAATAACACAGGACACTTAATAAGATTATTTTATGATAATCATCCAAAGAGTCATACATCAGAGTCAATAAATACATTACTTATAATAATCATCAAAGAGTGCTGGAATCTGTTCACACACTAAAGACCAAAGCATCCGGAGGAGGGCCTGGATCCACAGTAAAGTCCTATAGGACTTCTGCTGAAGACCTAGAGTGCATAACAATGCCCCCTACAAATACAATTGAAGGCCTAGAACCCGTGACAATGTCTCACTCAAGTCTGTTTCATGGATCTGTGATGGGAAGGCCAAAAATGTCAGTGGTGGAAGCTAGAAAGCTTGCACCAGCAGGATGAAGGATCTGTGTTAACATTCTGAGGGAACTACACAAGAGCCAGGAAGCAACACTGAACATAAGAACTAGTGGTCCCTCTAAAATTACCACAGCCATCCTCAACAACAGTAAAATCCTGAGTTCCTTTGACAATGAGAACAGTCAAGTCTATATCAGGAAAACTCAGAATGAGAAACTTCTCAGGATACTGAACAGTGTACCATACTTCCTTCCGGATTCAGGAAATGATACTCAAAGCAAGGACCAGTGCTCCCTAAGTGAAACATAGTAACAATGAGGTCCTGCATTCCTCTGAGGATAACAGCCAAGTTTATTGGGAAAGCCAGCAGGATATGCTCCTCCAGGAGGACCAACAGCACCCAGGGGAACCAACAGCTCCCCAACAACTTTTCTTTCTCTCCAGTTCCTTTTATTTCATGGCAAACATCATCTCCCACACCCAGCAACATGCCAGTCTGGTGCAACTGAGTGATGTCAGTTGAGCACTGGTGTCCATCAACCACATCCATTTTATGTTGGGGTAGATAAACTTCGGATAAAATCCAGACAGCATTCTATTATGGATACAGGTAGACAAAGACATATACCACTCAATGTATCTTACTGTATTGCAGGTGTCCCTGCACTTACAATAGGATTACAATCCCGTAAACTCATAAGTAGTTCAAACTGTGTTTAATGCACCTAATATATCAAAACTCACAGCTGAGAAACACAGTCTACCATGGGGTATTTATTGTGTGTTCAGCCTTGTGATTCTTGTCACTGAATTGACATGCACTGAAATGCATGTTGCTGCCAGTCTCTGGCTTCATGAAAGGAATCATGTGTATATTATTAGCCTGAGTAAAGACCAATGCTCAAACTGTGGAGTAAAATTTCTACTGTATATGCATTGATTTCCCAGTATAATACAGTCCAAATTATAAATTGAGACACTGAAAGCCAGGGACTGTCTGTCCTTCAGTTAATTTTTCATCTCCATTGTTTTAATGAGGAAATATATTTCAAGAACACCAATAAAAGCATGATAGTG
This sequence comes from Octomys mimax, assembly GCA_002564305.1. Lineage (NCBI taxonomy): Eukaryota > Metazoa > Chordata > Mammalia > Rodentia > Octodontidae > Octomys > Octomys mimax. The sequence goes on from NDGM011186838.1 coordinate 1,988, forward strand.
TTACAAACATGGTAGATTTTTGAGTGTCAAGATACTTTTATGTTCCTTAAAAATATGCCAATTAAACTAAAATTGGAAAAACTGATGAAAGAGGGGAGGTGATCAGTGAAGGATGTTCTTTAAAAATGTATAGAAACCTTAAAGTTATTGTATATATGAAAATATGTGCGTACATGTAACATACATTTCTGAACAGTTTTAGCAGAGGAAAATAAAATTAATATATAGTAGAAAATACGTATATGAATAATACCTTGAAAACTAATGGAGATCATGAAATATGATTTACAGTAAGGGAAAGGATAAATGTTCTGTATTGGAATTTGGGTGGTCAGTATAAAAACTTCCACAAAAAACATTAGCTTCGTAGATTGATGTGTGAATTTAAAACAAACTCGGTGAAAATGCAAACAAATTATTTTGCTCAAGTTATTTCTCTAGGTTTATCACATTTCGCCTTTCAACTGCTCCTCTATGAGATGATGTTTCCTTCTTATAGAGTTTTTCCCAGGTGACTTCTACCCGAGACTCCATCCTATCACTCTAGCTTCTTCTCCTTAGTCAAATTAGATGTTCTCCTTGGCATGCTGACCTCTAAGGACTGGGTACACCAAGCCTTCTCCAACTGTCCTCCCCTGCTGTCCTCCCCTGTATCTTCATCTACTTCTTGATTCCATTTAGTGGGCTTCCCAAATTAGGTCATCAGGTCCCCTCCCCTTGCTGGATATGAGCTTCAAGTCTCCAAATGTCTTTGGGAAATCTCTGTTCATAAATAAATTTAAGTCATCTCAAATGAAACAATTTGAAATTTGAATTAATTTTTTCCTTATTTTCATAATGTTGGCTCTCCTGGTCTCATCAGTCGCAGCAATTGCTATAATACTGTAAAATAATTTGAAAATTTTGGATTTACATAATCTCACATTGTGTATTTATCTTTCTTCTTCTATATCCATCACATTCTCAGACTCTTCTACTCTCTTCTCAGACAGATGTGACCTAATACCTGATCTATAAATCCTAAAATTTCCAACTTGACTCTTCATTCTCTCACTTTCATTAGTACATTCTTTTTTCTCAGAGGTTAAACAAACATTTTTTAAAAATAAAAATTAAAATCCAGCCATGACTATCACAAATCAGCTGGAGTGACTTAATTGTTCTTCCATGAACAAATAAAAACTGCAAAAACTTTTATTTTCATTATTTTTTTTTTTGTTGGGGGTTCTAGTACTCAAACTCGGGAATTTACACTTGCCAGACAAGTGCTTGTGCCACTGAACAGTAGCCCCAGGCCAAACTGCAGAGATGTTTTGAGTGCCAATTTGCAACTGATTCTCACTTCTAGGGAGACATAGCTGACAGTTCATGTCCACCAAAGTAGCAAGATTTTCAGGGTCCAGAACCCAGAGAAAAAGAAGACTCAAAGAAATCAGCAAAATGTTTTGCTTGCGTCTTCTGCTAGAGATATTTTCCAAATTCTAAATGAACGTTTTTATTGTTGGCCATAAAACAAGCAACTTTTAAGCTGCTCTGATATTGTCTTTCATAGCTATAGAACTAGAGGTCTGAGTAAGTGAAAAGAAGGATCTCTGTTCAGTAGCTGATGTTCACTGAGAACCTCAAATAAAGAAATTGAGGAGTAATGGCCTCAAGTGAGTCAAGATGATTTTTTTTTTTGAGTTGTATACATAGCAGAAAGAAGAAATTAAATCTTGCATTGAAGGGAAACCTCATCCATCATCTCTATATGTTTCTAAATCTAAACTGTTTGTCATGGTGACTTTCCTCACCACTGGAACACAATGCTTGGCACCCACAGTTTAAAGGGGAGAATTGTTTTGGTCGACAGTCACCTGGCTCCCAGGCAGCAAGGGCGTGATGGAAGAAGGGCCTTCCCTGAGGACAGTTGTTCACCTCAAGCATCTAGGAGGCAGAGAGAGAGAGAGAACAGAGAGCAGGACAGGAACACAGTGCACCCTTCCAGGTCACATGCTGGGGAGCAGCCTTTTCAGCCCATCCCCACTGCAGAACACGAGAATTTGGGGCCACATTTTAGATCAAAATCATAAAATGTCCTTTATTTTGTGCATTATTTCAAGCATACCAGGAAATAAGATTAATTTAACAGAAACCAATAACAAAACCTAAGAGACAGGATGAGACTTCTAAGTGATATTGCTGCAAGATTTATGAGAAAATGACTTTGAGGTAGCTGCAGTTCACATATTTAACAAAAGAGAGACTGGTGGCTGCCATAGGTGATCTTACATCTACAAAAAGAAACTAAAAGGCATTTCTAAAACTGACATATAAGAAAAAAAAAAAGAATTAACAGCTGAGTTTAACAATAGATAGCCATAGCAGTGTATAATATTTAAAAACTGAATGTAGATGGTGGAGACTACTTTGATCATATATGAAGAAGCTCAAGAATGAATACAAAAATAAATACTAGAGAATTATAAGACACCTATAACTGGAGTCATGGAAGAAAGATGATGTAGTAACATCAACACTTGAAGGAATATGGGCTAAAAGTGTTTTAATCTACAGTAAAGGCCTCCAATCTTAAGAAGGCATGCATATAATTACATGCATTAATATTTTATATGGTAAAAGGCATGCATATAAAATACTTCATATAAGCATTATTATCATATATGTACACACATATATGCACTTAATAAAATGATTTAAAGCGATTAATTAATTCCTATTCTTCCTTTTGTTTTCTTCCTTGTCTACCACACTGCTCCACAGAACAGCTTGTACATATTTATTGCCTTATTGCCTTCTGGGTTAAAGGGCAAACCGCTCAATGACAAGGATATTAGTCCCTTTTGTGAATTTCATGACTACACTAAAACAAAAACAAAAGCATCAGTGTTTGGCCCTCAGTGAGCGTTCATTTAATATTTTTAAGTGAGTACATGTTATATGAATATAGCTTCTTTGAGAATTGAAAAAAATGTTCAATATTTTAATGATATTTTAAAAGACTTTTAAAATCATTAATTTTATTTGGTATGAGAACACAGCAGATAATACTGGCTGTACTATGCTGATGACAAATTTAAAATTCACAGAGTGTGTGTCTAGCCTGAAGTCATGTAGCTTGTACATTGCAGACCAGAGCTGGATATCCACTCTGAGTTGTTCCAGGTACGGATCCATAATAAGCAAAAAAAAAAAAATTGCATGAAGTGACCTGGTGACCTCTGTCAGTTACAGAAAGATACACTTGAGTTGACCTGCAAAGACAGCAGTGATTTCTACCTCCTGTTAGTGACCAAGCTGATTCAAACACCAAGGGAAGGATGTATGTGTGTTGGATTAGATGACCCTAAAAAGATACAAAAGCATTTAATTACAGGAAATTAGAATCAAACCATTACCACTGCAATTTTACTCTTATGGCCTGGACTCTCACTTTGAATCACTTTGCATGACCCGAATGAAGCTAAGCTCACTAGTTGTACATCTTCCTTTACTTGAACAGAAATTCTCCCACCCTCCTCAGAATACAGGAACATCCCATTCAATATTAAGAATACAGGAACATCCCATTCAATATTAAGTCACTGCAACAGGGAAAATCAGGTTGTTGTGGGAGAGAAAGATTACATAAAACATGTTTTCTAGTTATATTTTAAATAAGAATTATCTGCTATAAAAGGAATCTTTTCTGGAAATTATAAACCTCGCAAATTCTCAAGAGACATTACATGCAGCTTTTACTGGAAGACATGAGCTCTTCCCTAATTATTCATGTTGTGATCACAACGTAGACACCATGACTATGAAGGCAACATATGCAAGTTTGACCCAGAATGAAAGAACACTGTTTTTGGAAGCAATCTTTCTTTATCATAAAAATTCATCTTTTTTTCATTAGACCCTAAGCCACTTGCAGTTATTAATATGCAATTATAATTTTATGAGATTTGAAGCCAAGAATTAATCATCATTTTAATATTTGATTTCTGCCTTCATATTTTATATTATAAATACATTATTGGAGCTTTTCCTTTGGAAATCTGGAATATGATGTCACATAAGTGGAAACATGGCAGGTGTCATTGTCAAAATTGAAATGCCAGGGCCATGTTAAATTAGTTCAATATTTATAGAAATATCCGTATGAATGATGTGAGAGTTGTTTTTTTTTTAACCAGCAAAGGAGCTTAGCCTTAGACTTTATACTCTTGCCATCGTCCTCAGTATAATTGCAATGTGATTTAGAGGGCGATAAATGAGTATCCAAGAAATGCACGTAATTGAGGAACAGAAACAGATTTCAGGAATACAAGGTTTAATTGATGTCCTGAGGATCTGGAACAGCTGGAGGCCTTTCTTCATTATGCTGCTCCTCACCATGGGAGGAGAGCTGGAGAAGCTCTCTCCAGCTACAAAAACACCCACTGCCTCCTTTCCCCATAGTAATTATTTACTCAGTTATGTACTCAGGCTTTATGCATAATCATCTACCCCCAAAATAAGTGGGAATTCTTTGGAGAAGTGAGGAGATTTTACAGTGTTTACATTGAATTACAACTCAAATTAAAAAGCACTGATGTGTCTTCTGAACTGAAACTTCAACCGCCATGGGCAGTCTATCCCCAAATTAACTGTAGATTAGTTTAGTCTTTCTGTGAGCTGATATTCAAATTATCATCATCGAGATTGTCACATGGGATCAGTAAGAACAGATGAGGAATCAGGCAAGGTACCACTTCACATTTAATAAGTGTGTAAAATCACCTGAGAAATCATAAAAAAAGGAAAGTACACATAATAAAGGCAAACCTAGGCAGAACAAAAGCAATCCAGATCAAATTTGTAATAGACTTTACAAATTTGGAGCCAAATCTATTACTTCTTATTCCCTATAATAATTTCAAATTTTTGTGATTGTTAATTAACAGTTAAGAGAAACATGGATATTTAATTTATATTCCTAGACTTATCTGCAGCATGAATTTATAACAATTATTGATTATTCAGAAAATGGAATTCTTTTTTTTTTTTTCAAATGTATTTGGTACAGGGTCTCACTATGCAGGTCAGACCTGTAGTGATCCTCCTGCTTTCAGCCTCCCCAGCAGTACAATTAAAGGTGTGTGCCACCACGCTGGGTCTCAGTGGCTGGCTCAACGTGTCTGGAGGGGAGGGCACGTGTTGTTGGGGATCGAAACCCAGTCCTTGCACTTTCCTTTCCTAAACAGGTAGTTAGTCCACTGAGCTACAAGAAAACAGAATTCTTGCATTTGTATTTTTTTAAAAAATGACATGATATCAATCTAAATGTTTTATGGTTGTACTTAAAAAGGGAAAAATCTCAAAACACTTTTAAAAAGTTTTTATTACATGTAACTACATCAGAGAGTCAATGTTTTACAATGAAATATATAGCAGGAGCTGATTTAAAACTCCAACTATAGCCCGTCATCAGCTATTTATAATGCACGCAATCTGCCAATTATGTGTAGCAAATCACACTTTGTGTTTCAGGTCATGATTTGCTTTCCAGATATTGTTTGTTTAAATAGCACATCCAGGGAGACAAGAACAAAACAGAGGTGGAAAATCCTGCTGATATGATCCTACAACTGTCTCTGGTTGTTCTACCTACAAACTTTTGAATATGTAAGAATATATAATGGCTCGTTAATCCAACCTTGGGTGTAAATTATTATATTTTCACTTCTAGAAGTTTAAAGATATGACTATGGAAGAATTATTTGCTGTTAACATTCTCAATTATCACAGCTAAAGCTTTTCAATGTATTATGCCTATTGTAATTAATGTGGTATATTATTCAAGGTATAAATGCCTCTTTCTAAAGAAAATGAACAGGTTTGTGAACTTAGGGAGACTCTGAGTGGCCCACAGGATTATGTTGAGCTGTGTCTCGTGGGCCCCAGCATAAAGGTGCAGTGGTTGGGCTGGTGACCAATCCAACCATCTGAGAATTTAAGAGGATTCCATGTAGGCTTGGGATGGTTGTGAATGAGATACATGCCCACTACCTGCACAGCTTTGTTCAGTGCTAGCCAGTCACCCACGCTAGTAATATGACGCTTGGCGAGTCCTACTCCGCCACTCCACTGTAGTGGAAACCTTACTGACCCATGATCCACTGCTTTCCTACCACTGTTGAGCTAGGAGATCATTGGGAAATTCACAAGTGCCAAAATGCAGGAGCAAAAGGCAATCTCCATCCTCCAGTCCACTCTGAACAAGTCCAAGAGACAAGGGCTAAGAAGAATGTGGAAGTCATGCACCTGAACTTTCTAAAATGATAGCAACTGAAGTAAAAAAACAAGCCCATTGGGCTATCAAAGAAATTAGACTATAAAAAAACCTTTCAGGTAAAAAAAAATGATAATAATTGTGAAAGAATTGCTAAGCACAGCTAAAGAATGACACCAAACTTGCGAAGAAGTGGACTTAATAGATCTTTACAGAGTGTTTCACCAAAAATGACAGAATACATATTTTCCTCAATTGCACATGGAATTTTCTTCAAAATAAACCATATGCTTAAGTAAATGTAAAGGAATTGAAATTATCCCATGCATACCATCAGACCATAGTGCAATGAAGCAGAAAAGTATTATTATTATTATTATTATTATTATTAATTTTTTTTCAGAACCGGGGATTGAACTCAGGCCCCTGCGCTTGCCAGGGAAGCGCTCATTCCACTAAGCCATCTCCCCAGCCCAAAGCTGAAAAAGGAAACCACAGAAACACCATCAGCACATGGAAATTAAATAACAACCTCCAAAACAACCAGTGGGTTGCAGGTGAAATTAAAGAAGAAATTAAAAATATTGACAATCAAGTGAAAATACAAATACAGGGCTGGGAAGATACCTCAGTGGACCAAACACCTGCTTAGGCAAGAGCAGGGACTGAGGCTGGATCCTTGGTACCACATGCTGTGCTGGCCCCACTCCCAGGTGCACTGAACTGGCCTCCAAACAAGGCATGGTGCCACATGCCTGTAATCCCAGCACTGGGAAAGCTGAAAACAGGAGAATCACTACAAGTTTGAGCTGTGTAGTGCAACCCTGTGCCAAATACATTTAAAAAATGATAATAATAGAGACCAAACTTACAGGGACCTGTGGGATACAAGGAAAGCTGTCTTAAGAAGGACACTTTCAAGCAGTAAATTTGCACATTAAGAAAATAGAATGAGCCTAAATAAATGATCTTATGCTGCAGCTCAAGCTTCCTGAAGAAGAAAAGCAAGTCAAGCCCAAAGCCCAAAGGAGGCAGGGAATTATAAAGATCAGAGCAGAAATTAATGTTATGGAGATGAAGAAAACAATACAAAGAGTAAATGAATTAAGGAGTTGGCTCTTTGAAAGAATAAATAAAATTGAGAAATACCTATCAAATGTAATTTAAAAAAGGAAAGAAAAAAGCCCAAATTATTCATGCAATAAGGAATGAACAGAGCAAAATCACTACAATCCCTAGAGAAATTGAGATCATCAATACCTACTTTTAAAATCTTTTCTCTTACAGGACAATAAATAAATAAATAAATAAGAGGAAATGGACAGTTTCCTGGATACATATGAAATGCCAAAGCTGAGTTAAGAAGATTTACAAATTCTGGCTAACCATATAACAGGAAACAAAATTAAAAATTTAAACCAAGAGCCGGGGAGATGGCTCAGTGGAATAAGCGCTTCCCTGGCAAGCGCAAGGGCCTGAGTTCAATCCCCAGTTCCACCAAAAAAAAAAAAATTTTAAACCAAAAACTACTAACAAATAAAATCCCAGGTCCTGAAAGATTCACAGCTGAATTCTATAAGAAATTTAGAGAAAATTTAATCTCAATACTCTTCTACTCTTTAATTAAATTGAAAGGAGGGCAATTCTCCCAAACTCATCCTGGAGGCAAGCATTATTCTGATATCAAAACCAGGGAAAGATCCATCTAAGAAAGAACTAGAGGACAATCAATCTCCCTAATGAATATAGATGCAAAAATCCTCAATAAAATACTAGCAAACAGAAAGTAGCAAATCATCAAGAAGGTTATACATCATGACCAAGTAGAATTTATCCTAGAATTTATGCAGGAATGTTTCAACATATGCAAATTTATAAATATAATACACCACATCAACAGAGGCAAGAACAAAAATAACGTGATGATCTCAATACATGCAGAAAACGCTTTTGAATAAGTCCAACACTCATTCATGTTAAAAACCCTACACAAGGGCCGGGGAGACGGCTCAGTGGAATAAGTGCTTCCCTGGCAAGCGCAAGGGCCTGAGTTCA